>JAOVVF010000042.1:17319368-17329525 GCA_028565595.1 Duopalatinus emarginatus
ATATATTAAATTTTTATTATTTTTATTATTTATTAACAAATCCGGTATCACTTAACAGGTCGTAGCTTTAATATAGTGCCATGATAATGGTACAAATCCTGTATACATGGGTACAGGATCTCATCCTCAGCATTCAGGTGCTGCTCATCAAATACCATGGATTAATTGTGACCACCTCTATAGATGCAGAAGTTTTGGTAATTTCCTGGTCTGGGGGATTCAGGTATGTGTTAACAGGAAATACTTTTAAAAGGGTTATAAGGCCGTTTCCAAATTACGTGACATCCATCAATCAACGATTATTCACAAGTGGAAAACATTCGAGACAGTTACTAAGTAACCAATGTTACTAAGAGTGGATGTCTCAATGCTCAGTGAAATTGCAAAAGAACCAGAAGTGACATCTCAGACTCCACAGGCCTCAGATAGCGTGTTAAATGATCGAGTTCGTGACAATACAAATAGAAACACGCTAAACAAATGCGGCTTGGAGAAAGCCTCTTCTTTCAGAAAAAAGAACATTGTAGTGATCTGTTGTGTGTTGCACTTATTGTATCTGAAGTTGTATTGATCTCATTTGAAGACATGCTAAAGACCAGATGATTTTTATTACGTCCCAATACGTCCCGATAACCATTAGATTCCAATAGAACCTCGTTTTTCACATGACCGGGACGAATTCCACTACAGCACAACCCTGAAGTGTCACTGAAACTGGTGCACCAGTCCAATGCTTTCTTGTGGAAATATTCCGTAAGCAATGAACACCAGACTTCCTCCAGAACGCTCCACAATTCTGTATTCCGAGGTGTAGGATCGCTGCGTTCTACAGCACGTTGCACCGCATCCCAGACGTCTTCGATATCGTTGCGATCGGGTGATTTTGGTGTGACCGGCAAAACCATAAACTCAGATGAATGTTCCTCTAACTATAATCTGGTGTCCTTAGTCGTGTGTAGTGGTGCATTGTCCTGTAAGAAGAGGACAAACTTTGAGAATATCAGAACAAATAAACAGGTGGAACTTCTGGTCTCTCAGGGGTCCAGTGGAAGGCCAGTTAAACAAACCTCACACCTTTATGGAGCCACCACCTGAATATGTATTTTGATAGGGTTGTCTGTATCAATTTTTTTTTGGCACTTTTACACCGTATTTTTCTTTCTTTAACATGCCATACACAAGTTGATGTGATTTTTTTTTTTTTGCCTTCACAGTTCTGAGCTCCAGTTGGCAAAGAGAAGCCATGCAGCTTGCTGGAGCGGTTCGGCTTCAGAAGACAGTGAACGTGTGAGCTTCTCCAGATCGCCATTTCTCAAGAATCAGGTTTAGGACTTACACCGTCCGCATTCCGGAAAGATATATTTAGATTCTTGGAAATGAGTGCGAGAGATCAACAGACCTAAACACCTGGAGCGAAAATGATCTCTGGTGATATTTACAAGCCACAACTGTTTTTTTTTTTTTGTTTTTTTTTTGGAAGAGTTATGTTGGAGTGGTCTGAACAGTCAAGAGATGAGAAAGATCAGAACTATTTACAAGTGATGGCGTCTTAGATGTTACAGAACACAGATACTGAGCAGTGCCTTTTATCTCTAAAAATGCCAAACAGAAGCGGACATCTGGAGTGGACATGACAAGGTTTTATTGAGTGCTTTAATGATATGTATGTGCGCATGTGTTTATTTACATTTTGCTATTAAAGTGTATATTAATTATCTTCGACATTTATAGCAACATGAAAATTGTTCATGAAATAAATAAATTTTTTACCAAACAAAAGGAAAATACACTGAAAAAGTGCCAGAACAACTGGTAGGTCCCTCACTGGGCATTGACTTCATGCAATATAGGCAATGCACACCACATGTCCTGCAGGAACGGTCTACGCATGGCATCCCAGATGTCTTAGAAAACGTTGAGATCTGGTGGAAACTCAGACAAGTGTTTCTCTAACCATAATTTGGTGTCTCTAGACGTGTTTTGTCCTGTTGCAAGTGGACAAACCCATCAGAACGAATGCAGGACATGAACTGGTGTAACTCACCAAGATGTAGATGTACCAGGGGTCCATTATTGAGCCACCACCAGCCTGTGTATTCTGGAATCTCAGTGAATATGGAATGTTTATGTTAAGGAGTCTCCGCTACCAGTTTTCCGCTACCAGACTTTCTACGTTCTCTAAAATGCCTTCTTTTTTTCCGATTCCAAAGAAAAAGACAGAAAAAAAGAGTGATACCAATAACGGAAGTCATGTTTTTTTTTCCCCCCGCATGATGTCACTAAACCTTTTATAAACAAATTTATAAACGTTAAAACTATGACGTGTCTTTTCTTCCTATTAGAACGAAACACTTTGGGATGTACCACTTCTGTATCACACCATCCAGTCACTCAGTGTTTCATTATACCCAAACATGCCTTTGACACATATTACCCACAATGCCAAGCTGAACGCGGTGTCATTGTCAGCTTAATGTCCAGAAGGTGATGCGGCAGCGCTTTAGTCTCTCACTTCTGAAGCGTCCACGTTCACGCCAATGCCACCGCCAAGACCTAGCCGAGCCGAGCTGAGCGTCCGCTGTACAGCCGTGTTGCATTCTGGGAACTGGAGCCAACATCTCAAGTCCACTTTTGCACTGGATTTCCGATAAATGTGATCATGAACATCAGTGGAAAATGGTGAGTAAGAAGAGAAGCTTTTGCGTTTTTTTTTTTTCTTTTCTTTTTTTAGGAGAAACTCTTGGCTTCGAGTCCAATCTCAAGATGTTTTCTCTATTGACTTGGACTCATCTTTGACTTATTTCCATTGGGCAATGTTCTTACTAAATATGGCCTCAGTATAACGTGAACAGCTTGTAAACAGAGAGATGTGGTTATGTTGTTAAAATTATCATGTCTTTTCTTTTCACGCCAATGAAGTTTGACAAAAGTAATTCCTTGTTCTAGAAAACAGCCTCATCAGTGGCTCGATGCAGGAATGAAGCCAAGTAGTATAAAGGCTTGATGATTTTTCATCTCGCTTCCATTTGGACACAATGTTCACTTGTCCTTGACTACAACCTACTGCTTTTCACTATCAAACCTCAATGTTACCAACAAAACTTTTCAGTTACAGAAAAAAAACTGGTAGAAACTGGTGGTGGCTCTAAATGGTGTGGGGTTTGTTTAGCTGGCATTCCATTGGACACCAGGTTGGTCTGCAAACGTCTCTGACAGGTGAACTCTTTGTGTGACGAGATACACCATTCGTTCCCATGGGTTCGTCCAATGCGCCACCAGACACGTCCAGAGACACCGGATTATAGTGAAAGGAACGCTCGTGTGAGTTTGGGGTTTAGTCATTCACACCCAAGTCAGCAGATCTGAACGTTATCAAACACAACGATGCCTCGCAACGTTGGTGGTAGACCAGTTTAATACTTGGTAGGCCTCCCACAGGCATACAGAAATATTCTCTAGGCAATAAACACCATAGGTAGATACCATACATGCAGAACGGTCCACAGTTCCGAGGTGTAGGATTTCTGCGTTCTACAGCATGTTGCATTGCATCTTAGATGTGTTGAGATCTGGTGACTTAGGTGGGAATGACGAAACGCCAAAGTCAAATGAGTGCGTTCCTCTGACCGTAATGTAGACGTGTGTGGTGGTGGTTCATTGGATTGTTGGAAGAGGCGTCAGAATGAATGCAGGACATGAACTGGTGTCAGAATAGAGGCACATATATGTCAGAGATGTTTGTAGATTGCACATATGTATGTATGTATGTATGTGTGTGTGTGTGCGTATGTGTGTGTGGCAAGTACAAGGCTGACCTGCAGCTTAACCTCACATGCCTTCAGATGATCATTTTCAGCACAGCAAGAACAAGCAGCTGGAGGTTATGAAGCATGGCTATGATAATGGCGGGCTTTAATATGACCTGTGGTGCAAGGTCATAAAGCTCAGCAATTATATAAAACCGTAGTACAAAGAACACCGAGGCTCTATCAGATGAGGACAATGTGTGAGACAGAAGCTTCCTTATCTGTTCCCAAAATATGAGTCGAATATTATGTGCTAAAATTCAAAACACTTCTTTTTTTTTTTTTTTGACACACACAAACCATGCCAAGAAAACAAGTGAACACAGGACAACTCTAAAATTTGACATAGGAATGATTTATGCATCTGTTTTAACTCCACTCTGTCAACATGTACCATTCCTAAGTTTTCTCTGCTGATGTCTTGGGACCCTCTTTATTCTTAATTATTATTTTTTTTCTTGTTTTTTTTAATATATATATATATATTTTTAAAAGGTACAATATGTTGGAGTGAGCACGTTGGGAAATACAAATCCTGCAAGCACATGTAAGCCTGGCATCATATAAATAACCAACGCGCATGACTTATGACTTCTTAAAATTATGAAGTGTGTGTTCAACTCCTGACCGTACCACAGCTATCCATAGCCAGAAAGCAGACACCAAACACAGCGGTGCAGCATGTTACGGTAATAAATCCACGCTCGCACGTACGCTTTTCTTTTCCGTTGCCAAGTGACCCTTATTTCTTATATAATTACATATTTTACAGTAGATTTTTATGTATTTATATAAAAGTTGCGTTTTCTGGTCTCTGGTATTCCAGGCCTAATAATACCGCAATTGCTTAAATACGCCATCTGGTGACTTTAAGTACTTTAAAAAAAAACCAGAAGTAATTAGAAACGGCTTTGTATCAGAGACTGAAAAATAAACCTCCATTGTCGACAGTATGTGTAGACAAAAAACTATCCTTAGCTGACTAGCTAATACATCTGAATATTGTTGTGGTTTCGATTCCTTGCTTAGCTACATAGCACTCGTTGGTGCATTTTTTTTTTAGCTACCTAGCGAACATGCACCTTACTAAACGAGTTACACCCATTCACGTCCTGGATTCATTCTGATGGGTTGGGCCTCCTACAAGGTGTAGAGACCCATGTCTGGAGAGCCTGAATTATGGTCAGAGGAACATCTGCATTTCGGTCTTGCAATTCCGACCACATATCATCGTTGTAGAACACGTCTGGGATGCCATGCAACGCGCTGTGGAAATCCTACACCTCGGGATACACCGTGGGACCGCTCTGCAGGAAGTATGGTGTTCGTTACCTACAGAATATTTCTGCAGGTTCAGGGAGTCCATGCCCCTGTTGGAGACCTACCAAGCACAACATCGTTTGCACTTCAGAGTATACCGTAGCCCATTGATGATTTACTGCCAACCATTGTCATTGACACCATTGGAGTTTCCTTCAGAAAATTCATACAGCAAATAATCTGTACAAAAGGCATTTGTACAGCTGAATATACCTGACACATTGGACCTTGACTGTCTCAGGCAAGTCAAGGAGATATTTATATAAACATACACCAATCAGACATAACATTGAAAGCCTAAACAGCTGCCGGCTGGGGCATGGATTCTACAAGTCGTCAGAAGGTGTTAGCTGTGGAAGCTGGCGCCAACAGATCTTTCTGTGGATCTTCTCTAGGATCGAACCTGGTGTGCTAGCCTTGACCCAGGCACATCAGTGAGCTCTGGGCGCCCATGACCCTGTTGCTGGTTGACTGGTTGACCATCTTTGGACTAGGTTTGGTAGGTATTCATCAGTGTATACTGGGAACACGTTATAACAGGGCTGGGCAATGAATTTTTACAGGGGGCCGCATGAAAAATCTGAACTGTGTTGGAGGGGCTGAACCAATGTTTACTTGAACTTTATTTTACTCAGTATTAATTTTCACCCATTGTAAAAAGCAGTAATATATATGTTGATAAGCTGCTACTGGTAATCAGAAGTATAAGACTATTCTGTAAATATTTATCTAAATATTTTGAATTGTGGTGTAGGTCTAGCTAGCATCATCTGTCGTTGTGCAGACTGACGCAAGGTATGTGTGACCGAACGTCAACGATAAAAAAGCCAGGCTTTTCAAAATAAAAGCAAAACAGTTATAGTGCAACAATATAAAAGCGGTGTTGCGGTACGTCAGTATGTCAGTCATAAATAACAAATGAGCGAGTGTTTATGCCATAAATAATCGTTCATTTGGTATTTATGACTGACATACCACGGGCCGGAACAGGAATGCGCAAAGGGCCGTATGTGGTCCGCGGGTCGTAAGATGCCCAGGTATACCTTGGAGATGCTCCAACCCAGTTGTCAAGGCATCACAATTTGGTCCTTGTTAGGACCAAAGAGCTCAAACCTTTACATCTGCCCATTTTTTCTGCTTCCAACACATCAATTTCAAGAAATGACTGTTCACTTGTTGCCTAATATATCCCACCCTACGATTGGGGCCGCTGTAAAAAAGATAATCAATGGTTTTTACTTCAATTGTCAGTGGGTTTGTGGTTTTACCTGCTTATTTGTGGCTACCTGTAGGTTAGATATATTATCACGCAGGGATTGTCCGGTCTATCTGTCCGGTTTATTTTTATATATTATCTAGTAGAATCTATTTTGGCTATAGACACTGTTACAGATTAGCTTTACAGAAATGCTTGTATAGATTTTGAGGCAGTAGTGGCAAGAAAAAGCTCCCTGAGATTCCAGAGAAGAAACGTTACAAGGGAAGCCAAACTGTCCGTCCTTTTAGAAAAAACTGTGATTGATCAAGTGCAGTAGAATTCCTTGTTCACATGCTGGGGTCAGCCATGAAACAGTATGCTTGAAGAATAAACACTTGCTCAAGGGTTCAACAGTGCCTTGAATCCCTGACCTTCTACTCAGTAACCCCGAGGCTTCACCACTGATCCACCACTGCCCTGTTACTAAAAGCCACTATTTAGTTCCTATTCATATGTTTAAGACATATGTGGCTAAATGCAACAGTGTGTGATGTATTACTCAGTTTCCTGAGCCAAAAGAGCTGTCAGTGAAATGACTAAATTAAGGGGTGGGAGCAGATCTTTGTTCCAGGACACCAACAATAATTATTTCCAGTCTGTCGGTTTCAGATCTTCACAGAGTAGCCAATTTTTTTGATAACACAAAAGGCAAAACTAACCCAGGCCTCCTTGAGGAACTAAATAACATGTCCTACACTGTTGAAAGGAAAAGATCTGTGAGGAACGTTTAAAGGTTCCTCAGTTTGAAATTGTAAAGGAACCTCCTAATGTGCTTGGAGGAACCTTCTCAGTTATATCCACATAAAGATCCTCTAGGAAACTCAATTCTAATGGGTTCTCTGAGGAACCAGATTTTATACTTCTGGGCATGTCTGTGAGCATTAGGAACATTTGAGTTCTTGGAGGAGCCCCTAGGTTCTTGAAGTAACCTTTAGGGTTCTTGAAGGAACTACTCACTATTTTTACAGTGTTTGACCAATTAAAGCTCTGCATTTTTGTAATCAACCAAACAGTGGGAAGTCAACACTTTATTATGGAGTTATTAAGTTATTAAGTTCCAGCTGTTCATGTCCTGCATTCATTTTGATGAGTTTGGCCTTTTCTAAGAGGACAATGCAACACCAAATACATCTAGAGGCGCCAAATTATGGTTATAGGAACACTCACCTAAGTCCACAGAATTGCAGGAAGTATGGTGCTGATCACCTACAGAGTATTTCCATGTCCCATGAGGGACCTATCAAGTATTACACTGGTGTACCAGTTTTTCTTGAAATTTCTAATGTATTTTCTGTGAAAATTGCCAATTCTAAGTGGAGAAGCCATTGTGGCTCCAGATTAGGGAACATGTTTTGGAACCAGAAGGTTTGCCGGTTCGATCCCCCATACCCCAATGACACAACACGATGCGACCAGCTGTTCTCTGGCCACCATGGATAGGGTCATCTGCCACTCCGCCAAGTGTGTTCACTGCCCCCTAGTCTGTTCGTTCATTATGTTAAGTGTATCACAAGCATCCCACAAGGTTTTGAAAATATGATTCCAAAAATGCCATCATACCCAGAGTGAAAAACAATGAAAGTTGGAGCAACATGAATGAAGGAATGTACCAGGACATAATACAGGAGAACTGAAGATAAACCAACTCAGTAGCTGGTTCCAACAAACAAAGGTGACATGACTGAGGCTCCATTAGCTGGACCCATGTAACCTTTGGGAATTGAGGATGACTTGCCATGTGGAAAACATTCAACTTTGACCACAATATCGCAAAATTATCTTAATGTAGATGTGTCTAAAGTACAACGATGTAAAATGCCCTTCATTTGTGGCGTCTGTGGTGTTGAAACATATCTTTTTTTATGATTATGAATACATACTTTTTAAAAGCCCAAATCCCAAAAATGTCTGTATATTTGAAGTATATTAAATAACAAAACAAAGAAAAGTCTTACAATACATATTCTACCTCACGGCATTTCACGTCTCAATTCCTGTGGCATATTATTGCAGACCAGACGATTACTTTGAATAGGCAATGTCGTTAGTGCTTTTTGTCTAATGGCCTTTGTGTTGTGTAGCGAACTCTGACCACAAGCACCAAAAACACCTATTTGGTTAAATTCAAACCAGCTATGCAACGACCCACACTCTTGAGATGACTGTTGGATGTTTGTATGTAAATTGTGGTCTTTGGCAACGCAATGCAACATTTTTTTTTCTTGGATGTACTTCTAGCCAGTTGCTTCTCATGTCTGGAACTTTTCATTTAACAAAACATCACTGACAGATAATATGGATATGTTTTGGATGGTTCATAGGACTGTTCCTGATTTTCACAATAACTCAAATTTCAGTAATTACTATATTCCCTGAAATCTACGCCTTGGCCACACTAATTACCAGCATGAGTGTTTTGTTAATAATTTCCACGGTTAAAAATGTCATTATTTATCTTTTATTCATCAAAAAATATATATAAATTGGTAATAAATAAATAATAAATGGAACACAAAAAATGTTAGTAACATGATTAATAAAAAATACAATAATATCAACAATATCAATATCAATCATATTAATAATATTAGTGATTATTTTTAATAATAAATATGAAAATATCTTTTTATATTTAATTAAAATTTTGGTAATAAATTAAATAAATTGTTATTAATTATAATAAATACGTTCAATAAAGAAATACATATTGCATAATGTATTTATTTATTTATTTATTTTTATTGGATGTACTTCAAGCCAATTGGTTTTCATGTCTGGAACTTATCATTTACCAAAACATCCCTGACAGATAATCTGTATTTGCCTTTGGACGGTCCATATGACTGTTCCTGATTTTCTCAACAAACATATTTTCCGTAATTACTTTATTTTCCCCGAAATCTATTCCTGGGCTAGCTACATTACACATTTCATATCATCCAGACGTCAACTAAAGCGCCCACACTACCAAAATAATATGAATCATAATGTGCCTGATTTTCAAAACCAGGGAATTTTTTCTTACAAATAAATGTGACTTTGGATCAAAACAAACTGACAGGATGACCCTTGGGCTAGGCTGGCATCGGTCTCTGGTACATGAGGCAGGGCGGTGAGCATGTTTAACCTTAAACATTGTGTGCTGATATTTATAATTTGGAATCAGGAATTAAAAGACTTTAAGTCTGCAATAAAGAGTGTCTAAAATATATTAAAATGGAAATAAAATTTACACAAAATACACAGAATAAAAGCTGTAGCTTTAAATACGAAGGCAGTTAAACAGCTGAAAATCAAACTGCTATCCTCAGTTTGTCAAACCTCAATATAGGATAAATAAAAAATAGACCACCATTTCATCACCATGGAAGAAAAACTGGTAGATCAGTCTTATAATTGAAAGCATGGGCATCGCCACCATTGAACGTGAGTGGGACAAGACCCCCTCACATTTCATAATTGTGCCCCCCCCACTTTTAATATAAGATATTATTAGCTCATCCAGCACTGTTTTTAATGCTTCACAAAAGAATCCATTCTTCAAATACTGCTGAAAATCCACTCCGGGTTGTCCGCATTACTGAGGCTAGAATAACTCACCGCACGCAGGTCAAGTCACAGTGTAAGCAGTAACGGTGCAGGCTGCCTGAAAGGAGGAGGAGGAGGTAACGTTAGCCCTATTGCCACCTCACAAAATACCTAACTTATTCTTTTGTTATATGCCCTCAAAATTAACCTAAGGCCACGTTACATTAATGTTCAACTAAACAATG
>JAOVVF010000042.1:17329625-17340432 GCA_028565595.1 Duopalatinus emarginatus
AGACATTAAAAACTAGTTAGAGTTTTTCATATGTATTCTTTAAGAACCTAAAAACTTTCATATCCTTGCATTTTAAAACCTGAAGTTGTTTCTTGAGTGTAAATTTAATTTTAAATTAGTTAACTGTATTGAAATAAATTAGAAAATATACCATCACTAGAAAATTTCAGTAAATAAAACAGTATGCATGTAGCTAGCTAATATACACATTACACATATACCGTCACTAAGGTTGACGTTGACATTCTGTGTGTAGAAATTATACCAGGTTTGTACAATTCATATAAATATAGGTGAAATACAGGTTATGTAGGATTTAATCCATGTGATATTTTGACCAAAGAATGTCACATAGATTTCATTAAGGCCACAGAGAACTGGATTGACTTACAGGAAATTGGTGTAATATGTCTCCTTTAATTATTGCCACATTGGCTTAAAACCACCAGTCTAGAATTGCAGCACATAAATGCTTATGCAAAGAATTATTTTCAAAAAATACGTCATAGTTTTAACGCTGTGTGGAACATATGATACGAGTTATCGCTTACCTTGTGTAGCTCATGACCCTCTCACTTTTTAGTACTTCTGTGCATCTTGGTGTGTCAAGTCCGTAATGAATACGAGGTGTTGATACTGGAGAACCCTTCGCCATATCATCAGCATCAATGCCATATCATGCTTTTCTTTCTCTTAGTGAATTAGTGTTGCTATTGTAATGGTAGCAAATTACAGGAAAATTGACGTACTATAAATATGAGAAAAGATTTAACGGCGACTGCAGCACTCATAGAGAACAACTGGAATACCTCTAAATTGAGGACACAGCAGATGGAGTTGCTTCAGGTGGATTTTTTTATTAGGGATTAACTGTGCTCTAACTCTTTTTCCACAGAGTTGGGAAACATAAAAGAAATGACAGGTTTGCTGCCTTGCTGGAGTCTTCCAGTTAGCATCTATGTTAGTTCATAAACAAAAAAAAGTACAAAAAGGACCTTGTTTTTTTTTTAAAAAAAAGATTTATTGACAGTGAGATATTTTCATGTTGATGTTACCCTATGGAAGAATATCTTTTTTATATTTTCAATCTTCTGCAAATATTTCACTTTAATACGGACAATTACTGAGCATCGTACATCTTTTTCAGTACCTTTCAAATTTTACAACTTGTTTTTCCTGGCCGCGGTTTCCAAGAGTAAAGAAAAGGAAAAGGCATGCTGATTCAGACATATGGGGGACACACCTCACTCGGTTTTTTTTATTATAAAGCATATAAAATTTGATGCGTTTTGGTTTCAGTTAAAACGCCGCTCACGTACGTTTGTGCGCAGCTCAGGTCACTTGGAATCAGGCTAGTCATGAAAATTGTTTTGCTGATTGAAATTGAAATCTGTCTTTAAACAATCCACATGTTAAATAACATCTTAATTCGATTACGTTTTTAAAAAAAGTTATACTTTGGAATATATGTTAGTGTCTTAATAGAACACAGAAAGAAAAACATGGACAGACAACTTGGAATAGATACATTCACATCTCTAACATAAACCTTAACTGTAAAACATCAGATATAACACATGAAATAAATCTATTAATCATTCCATCATTCCTGGACTAAAGCCCATGACATGCTGGCAGCACTGCGCCGGTGATTTTTTTTTTTCTACTGTCTTATGGAAAGAACTTTATCCCTTTAAAGAAAATCAATCAAATGCTAGAAAGTGTTAAATTCATCTAAAAATTTCATTTTCACTTTGTGTATTATTAATTACCCAAGCTGTACATTGGTTTAAAATCGTAACATTAAAATTTTGTATGTTGAAATACTTTATTTCCACAAATACCGTAGCAACATTATGCTAATTTTCTTTAATTTTATAGGTACAATTTCACTGTAAAAATGGTTTGTCTATTCAACCTAAAGAAATGACTTCAGGTAGTAACAAACAATGGAACTGGGTTTATTCAACATAAATAAATGCGGTATTATTTTATTCAAAGTATTTATTTGCATTAAATAAACCTAGTTCGATTACTTTTTACCACATGAAGTAGGTTGGACAAATAAAACGATTTTTTTTTTTACGGCTAATGGTTTACATATGTAACTTTCATAAAATATAACTTGAATAATTATACTAAATTACAGTATTTAAGCACTATTTTTGAATATGTGTCCACAACAACAACATTTACATTGTTGTTTTACTTCGCGTGATATTGTTTGTCCAGTTCTAGTTACATTTAATTTTAAGGGATGTCTGGGAAACATGTTCTTGTTAATGTTATAGCACCTATAAACAGGTCAATTCCTCACCAGACTCTTTTTTGCTTGTCAGGTCACCAAGTCATTTCTTCTAAAAGCTTATGTCAGGATCAGACTACACAACATTTTTGTCTTTCAAGATGTTCACTATGTCAAATTAGGCAATAATAATAATAATAATAATAATAAGTCAGGTGACTGGCAATATTATTATACATTTAACACTGACAAAACGTTGTTCATGTACATGTCGGAGTTGTCCGGGTCAAGGAACATCAAGGAGTATGTCACAGGAGACAAAACTAGTCAAACTAGACAAAACAATACAAAACATTCTGGGGTGTTCCATATATTTTGCTTTAAAAGCAGTATATTATTACAAAAACCACACATTCTGATTGGGTAGTTACGCTAGTTTGCTAGTTCGGAGCTGGCGGATACTTAGTAGGTGCTGTTTAATATGTTGTTAACTCAACTTATAGTTTAAAAAAAAAAAAAAAAAAAAACAGAACAAAAAAATTTTAACCACACTGTACGGGTAACTCCAGAGGAATATAGTTTCTTTGGCACAACTGAACATACGCTAATGCTAGCTTGCACACAGGGCTCCTGGAAACTTCCACAGCATCACACTGGCTCGTTTTACACATGACAAGGAACTGCACAGGGTCTACCTGAATATGCGAGGAAGGAAAAGGCAGGATTAGGTGAGAAATTGCCGACTGACCTAGCATTAGCACGTTTTAAGGAATAATGTAATTTAAAGTATTTTAATAAAGTTAAGCATGGTTTGGGGGTGTTGTAGCTAGCCGTAGGATAGTCCTAGCATCCCTAGAGAACCTATAAGGAATTTCAATGATGAATTATATATTTTTAATGTGTAAGTACCATGAATTATAATTTGTAAAATAATTACATGCATTAATAAAACAACATAATTTTTTTCTAGAGTAAAAATCATAAAACCAACATAAGTGTGTGGGTCAGGTGGTGGGTGCAGCCCGCACTGTATTTTAACCTCTTATTAGCTCATTTTTTTTACATAGTATAGTAATAATAATAATAATAATAATAATAATAATAATAATAATAAAAATAAACCTTTATACAATTAGTGAGAATCAGATGACTGATGACTCTCAGGGTTAGCTGTTGAGTCCATCATCGGCCATAAGCAAGCCTCAGAATTGCACTTCTTTATGTTCTGTTTTTTCCCTGGTTGCCAGATCCCAGATTACGTGTGTCGGGGGTGTTGCAGTAAAAATTAAACGGTGGTGACTACTGGCACATTAAACCCTGAAAACCCTTCATTTCAGAGCACCCTCGCTGAAAAGACAAGCTACTCCATAGCACCAGCAAAAGAAAATCTCTGGTCCCCCATAACCCCATCCCCCCCACCCCCCACCTCCTGTTTTAGATGTGTAATAATATGGTGTGCACATTTTTATCTAAATGAAATATACATTGTAATAAAGCAAACTGGATTATATACGAAGGATCTGATGGACCAGACATGGACCAGACTACTTGCCACTCTGAAGCAGGAGCTGAGAGGAGACACGGTGGAGGAGAAGAACAGTGAGCAGATCAGGTTCAGCGCTGTTTGATTCCTACAGGACCCAGACTCCGTACTAACACAGTTAGAACCCAGCTGCAGAAAAATGTTTACGTGAAAAAAAAAAATTGTATTACGCAAATGTTTGTGTATTTTTTATTGAAAAACTCGACCAGTACGGTAAGGGGCTCACATTCCATGAACTCGTGAACTCGTCCGCACTGCGGGCCTGTGAGCCATTTGGCAGTAAATAATCATTTCCCACCTCGTTATCATTGGTTCCTAGAAGTCCACTGGATATTCCTAATGGAAAAAGGTTGGAATTAGAAACAGACACTGAGAGAGAGAGAGAGAGAGAGAGAGAGAGAGAGAGAGAGAGAGAGAGAGAGATACAATGAAGTGGTGGAAAAAAAATTACCTTCATATACATATGGGGTTTGTTTGGCTGGCATTCCATGAGACCCCCCGTCTCTGACAGGTGAACGTGTGCCAAATTATGGTTAGAGGAACGTTTGGGTCATGACCTTGTCACTGGTTGGACCTTGGACAACTTCTGCTAGGTTCCAACCAGTGTATATACTAGGATGCACCCCACAAAACCTGCTGTATTCCAGATGCCCTGACCCAGTCGTCTGATTTTGTCAAAAGCGCTTACGTAGCAATAGCAAAGCATGTCGCCTTTCTCGTCTTCCAAGCCAAGCCATTTTAGTGGCTCAGACCAGACACGCTACAGCGTTTGCACTCAAGCATCAGTATTTCCTTTTTTTTGCCAGCTACAGGAAGCCAGCTGATGAAACGTAGCAACGGGGCACCAATAACCAAGTAATGGTTTAATATCAGACACATGTCGGTGTAAGCATTGCATCAAATAATACACAGGCGCGGAACAGGGAACAGATGTCTTACCATGCAGCCATCCATCTAGTGTTACACTGCACACGCTTAGAGAGGGGTCACATGACACCGACAATCCTCTTCTGTTAGACACCGTGAGCAAATTCAGATCTCTGGTCACAGTCGCGTCAGGATTAATGAAGGGTGTCTGTACGCTACGGCAATCCAGTTCCATCTGGAAAGAGAATAACAGACCGTATATAAAGATGGGCGGCCGATTATGGGCAATTCTAAGAGGCACGGTCTGTTTTAGGATAACCCAACACGCATACAAAGGAAAAGAGGGTTCGGTGAATGGTTTGACGAGGATAAATATGACAGAAGTCATGCGCCGTGGCCTTCACTGTCAACGGATATCAGCTAAATTGAGCACCGTTGGGAGATTTGGGACTGGCAGAATGGCTCGAAAGCCCAACTGAGGGAATATTTTAATAGGGAGTGTTTATCCCTGTACTCCAGCCAAAGACCAATCGACTGTATTCCAAGACATTTCTGGTGGATATTGTTGTGGCCAAAATCACTAACCTTGGGGATCATTTAATTTAGTCACCCAGCATTCAAACAAAGGCTCCAAACAAGGAATGACTAAAAAAAACCACACACCTGATCTATTGTATGGACCACAACAGTGGTGTTTTGCAGCTGGACCACAAGCGAATGCCGTTTTCCCGTCCCGTCAGATTTCAAAGCGATTGCAAACGTGTTCTTGGCGACATCGGCAGCTAAGACGAGGTCACAGGAAGGTGGTACCTTCGTCACTTGTCCGTCAAATGAGACGACGAATCCGTCTGCCAGAATAAACGCTTGGTCTGGATGGAGGTAAAGAATCAATATTTTAGGTTGAGATGTTTTTCAGTGTGTGAATATCTGTGCTTGATTCAATTCAGTAAAATAAACCAGGGTGAAAAGGTACGTGTTGTTGGTACACCCTCGGGTTTTTCCCGAGATCTGGCCTTCGGCTCAAATTAGACCCGGTTGCAAAGATCAGATCGGATTTAAAGCACAGTGTTGTGTGGGAAAAGTCACAAGTCGCCACTGGATTAACACTTCTCAAACTAAGCCAATTTGGTCAGGTTCCACCTACCTACTGCTACACAGCAATTATTTCATCCATGCCAATGCTGGGTCTTCTAGCTTAAAAGTTCATGATGTTGATCTGACCCTCAAATCCGTTCACACTATTAAACAAACCTTGGTCTTTATAGACCTCTTCTCTCATCTCCCTGATCCTAAGCGAGTAAAAAAAGCCCAGGGATGAAGTGGTTTTTTTTTTTCTCAGCTCATAGGATGTGACTGTTGAAAGAGGAATAGCTCTGTGAAAGCTATGCGGAGTAGGATTGTTTTCATACCTTAATCGATTCTCTCAGTATGGCTATGGGGTTCGGGATGAAACCCAGAAGAGATGTTGACTGATATACTTGCTGGATGTTCTCTAAATCCAAATTGGACCCGGGTCAAGGGAAAGGAAAGGTAAGCCCTTTGAAGTGCAAACCTGTACGAAAAGCTCTATACCAATAAAATTTTGATTTGACAGATTGATTGAATATTCATCATCCAGCAAAAGAAGGGTGATGACTTCTGTTGTCTATTAAACGATTGGACTATGGGCACCAGGACAGGTTTCTTTGCTGGGCTGCTCATTGGTTCATGGCCTCTATGGCCTCCCGATGAAACATGAAGTCATAATTTAGGAACTTGTGTCAGTGTTGCCAAGTTACTCGTCTGGATCTGGAAGTTTACATTGTTTGGAAAGGGCATCTGGTACATTCTTGTCAAGGAGGCTTGTTTCCAGACAGATCTTGACTATTCCATGGCCTATTTAATGGCAAGCAGGTCAGTTAATTGTTGCTAATAGCTTCTTTGTGTAGTGGAAACCTGAGAGATGGGTGATGCTAAGGCACCACCTCTCCTAACTACAGATAGGAAGGATTGGATTTGGACAGACCTTATACATTATCCCTAAACTGAACTGCTGATTGAAATGGCATTTACGCCCCAGGTGTATGATGCTTGTGGGGATTTATTGGCCAGGGTAATGAAAGGTGATGTTAACTGCATAGGTTTTGTGTGCAAGTTGGTGATACGATGCAACTGTTATAGCCGCTCAATGGAGATGGATAGGTGGTAATTTGGAATATCAAGCCTTTCAAGCATGCTTCTGGGCGCTGCCTTTAGAGATGATAGACTACATGAAGCTAACCTCACCTGTGTCTGGTTTGGCTTAGAGATAGCAGGCATGGTAGATATGACTCCTAGGGTTCTCGGCTCCGGCCTTGAGCCTGGGTGTGTGTGAATGTTGCGTAAATGGTGCCCTGGATGGACGAATGCCCATCCATGGAGTATTCCCACCTCACAACCAGAGTTCCCAGAATAGACTCTGATTTCACCATGTGCTAGTAGTCCAGATGAAGCATGTACTTAAAGTAAATTTGAGGTATTATCCAAACCTCTTAGTGATGTGGTCTATCACTCATTTCCTTATCAGAAGCAGACCAGAAGCAGGTCATAGGACTTGAAGTGGTTGTGGTTGGTGAACCTGGCTCCTCCTTGGCATCAAGGGTAGGAAAGGGTTAGGGTTAGGATTAAAAAAATCCAGTCACCCTGTAGATGTGTTTTGTGGGGCTAATGGAAATCTAGTAGAACGTTACTGATCAGAAGGTTGTGAAGGCCTTGCATCACCAAACGGCCACTGCTGGGTCCTTGAACCAGGCCCTGAACCCTCTCTGCCCCTATGGCTGACCTGTGCTATGACCCCAATGTAGGCAAAGGATTATACTCCCAGCTGCACGTACATGTCTGACCTCTGGAGTAACCCTATCTATGTGACGGTCTTTTGACTGAGGTGCTCAGATACATTGGATATTCTGTGCTACTGTATAGTTCTAGTGCTATAAAGCATGAAACGAGATGACTCACGATTGAAAGGGCTGTCCATCAGCTTCCTCTTAAGCCTGTAGAGCTCGGCTGTGATACTGGCCGAGTTCAGGGCGAGAAGAGGCTTCATGAGGAACTCCTCCACCACCACTTCTGCTACACCAACCACTGAACGCTTTGTCCACGGTTTACGTGGTAGAGGAAGACTCGCTATAACTTCCCCATCCCTGCAAAAAAAAAAAATACAGTGTCATCACAAAACAAAACAGTGTGATCTTTCTGTATTGAGTTTCTTGCTTGTTGAAGGACAGTATGGAGGGGAAAAATCGTCACTATAGTAACCGTTCCTGCTACCTAGCAACAAGTCAAATGTTTGTACAGGTGTGTTGTGGCTGCTTAAATGGGAATAAATCATAGGTGGGAACTGAAATTAAGTGAGAATGTGGAGAGATCTTGGACAATACATGCTGGGGGGAATCAGTCAAGCCAATTGTTTGTATTTATCGGTTTATGACATCATAGCTAATTTTCAAAGAATAGAGAAAATATCCATTCAAATGTCATTTTGTCACTTGCTGCTGTTTGCTAGCATTGGCTCATTGTTCTTTGTTTTGTCTATTTCCTGTAATCCTGCATTATCACAGCACCCCCTGGTGGCCTGGAGGAAATAAGCAACTCCTAAAATTTCTTCTATTACATTTAGAAAATACACTGAAGTGCCAGAAAAATTGGTACACCAGTGTAATACTTGGTAGGTTCCCCACTGGGCATGGACTCCCTGAGCATGCGAAGATGCTCTGTAGAAAACGAATACCATACATCCTGCAGAACGCTCAACAATCCTGTTATATTTCGTGTAGGATTTCAGCATTCCACAGCGTGCTGCATGTCATACCATACATATTCGATAACTCACAGATGAGTGCTCCTCTGACCATAATTTGACGTCTTTAGATGTGTATAGTGGCACATTGTCCTGTTGGACAGAATAAATGCAGGATGTGAACTGGTGTAACTCGTCACACATAGCGTTCACCTGTCAGAGATGTTTGTAGATGTACCAGGGGTCCCATGGAATGCCAGCTATATAAACCTAATATGATTATGGAGCCAACACCAGCCTATATATTTTGCATTGGCTTGTCTGTACCAGTTTTTCTAGCACTTCAGTGTAAAGTCATATTTTTGCACAGCGTTCATGTTTAACAATACAGGTCTAAACCATTTCAGACCGTTTTGAAAGCTTACCTTTCAGAGAACTTGTACATAGAAGCAAGCTGTCTTCTAAACCCTACTAACATCATGGCCAATCTGGACTCGGCCCACTGGACTGTGTGCTGGGTGACCTGGGAACAAAATGTATTGAGTGGAATATATAAACTGGAAATAGAGATATAAAGGTAAAAACACTAAATAACCTTTAACCCCAACATCAAAATAAAATTGAAAGCCAGGATTTACAAGAACGGTCCTCATCTTACCAGGTCCAGTGCAGTGACTGCAGTGTGGACAGCGGTTACACACAGCGTCCCGAGATGGTGATTATGTAGAACCGCAGGTAGCATCTGCTTTAGGTCTCGGCTCCACAGGTCCAGCAGGCTGTGCCACGTCACGTCCAGACGCTCCCCTGTGACATCATGGTAGGCTCCGGCTAGCGTCGCCAGCGGCTCTGTCAGATTTTCAAATGTACAGGTCATGTTTTCATCAGATACATGATGTAAAGCTGAACACTAGGGGGCAGCCCCAAACCACAGCTCCTGGGGAGCAGTTGGGTGTTAGGTGCTTTGCTCAAGGGCACTTCAGACATGCCTTGTCCGTTGTGGGGATCGAACCCGGGACCTTCATAACCACCAGGCCATGGCTGCCCCCAACATTTTACACCATTCATAGAAGGAGGTTCACCTTAAACATCAGAGATGTCTGTAGACATACCAGGGCTTTCATGGAAATACCAGCTAAACAAACCCCATTCCATTATGAAGCAGTGGCTTATAGCAGAAACGAAAAGTATAAAAAATAGAAATCGTCCTGGTATATCAGGAAGGGATCGCCTTTGTTGGAAATGCCCCACTTGGTTTTATTTCTTACCTAATGAATAACCACCTGCTCATAAATTACCATTTAACTAACCGTTAAATTTGTACTGGAGGAAGTCCAAGTCAAAATAAACCTGTGCCTGGTGGACTTAATCTGTAATTCACAGAGCTGCTGTGTTAATCAGTTTCACAGCATTAAGTAGCTCGGATTTCTTCCAGCTCGATCCAGAATCATCCCAGTGGTTTGGCGCTCTACTATCTCGGCAAGACCTCCCTGACTGGAAAACAGTGCATGAACCTATTCACCAGTTCCCTTGTCACACAATCTACTCACTTTTGAGCTCCTGCTGGACGAGGTGGGACATGTGCTGTAGGATCTGGAGCGTTCGAGGCAGGCCGTGCGTGAGCATCTGGCGGACGGGCCCGGACGTCCAGAGGTCCCACGGAACCGGAGCTTTCTGCAGGAGCAGGTTTTCGGCTCGACGGGTCACATACAAGATCGTGTTGGTCAGCTCCTGCATGGGTTCATTTCCTCCAGCCTGTCATAGAGAAGTCATAAAGGTTAATGAGAAAACTTAAGGGAACCCAGAAGGGCGTATGGTATACAGGTGTATATGACTGTCGAAAGAGCATACTGTGCCGGAA
This sequence comes from Duopalatinus emarginatus, assembly GCA_028565595.1. NCBI lineage: Eukaryota > Metazoa > Chordata > Actinopteri > Siluriformes > Pimelodidae > Duopalatinus > Duopalatinus emarginatus. The sequence continues at coordinate 17,339,896 of JAOVVF010000042.1, forward strand.
AAACTGTGTGTGCAAATTAAATCGGCTAGTGGTAGCTCCATAATGGTATGGTAGTCCATGGTTTGTCCTCTTCCAACAGGTCAACGCACCACCACACATGTCTAAAGATGCCAAATTATGGTTAGAGGAACACTTATCTGAGTTTGGGGGTTTTTGCGCCATGCCCCATGGAGGACCTACCAATGTTTCAGACTGGGCCATGTATTAGAACATCATAATGTCTAACATGCAATGATTCAAAACTATATCTAATATATTAAAGTAGCTTAGAGTTTTTTTTTATGTTGTCAACTACTAAATATCAAATAAAATTACAGAACAATTATAATTTAATATATTTCAATAAATAAAGTGGGTTTTCTGTAAAATCAGACTTAAGTGGGCTTGATTATTTTCTGTCCTAAGATCAGACTTAAGTGGGTTTGATTATTTTCTGTGTCCTGAGAAAAGACTTGATTAAGTTTGATTATTTTCTGTTCTGAGATCAGACTTGAGTGGGTTTAATTATTTTCTGTGACCTAAGATCAGACTTGATTA
>JAOVVF010000042.1:17350048-17366683 GCA_028565595.1 Duopalatinus emarginatus
CTGCACGGATGGGTTAAATGCGGAGGTCACATTCCTTCTGTGTGCAAAACACAGTAAGGCAAAATAGTTCACTTTCAACTTTCATATTTATTCAGGCGCAGACACAACATCTTGTTTTTTTGGATATTTACAAGATTCAACCTTCTTTAGGTTCTGATAGTTGTTTAGAGTTCACAGACACTCAAACCTTCCATAAAGTTATAGATTTCAGTTATAGATCTTTTTTTATGGTTTTGCCCTACCTGTGACTTGGTGTCCAGGCCAAATGGAACATAAGGTTGTAGAGAAGAAATGTTGTGGTGGACATTAACCATCAGGCCAGTGCTAAAAGAAGAGAAAATACAAGAGTAATTACATTTCATGAGAGCAACTTTGGACCACCATGAAATTGTTGAGGTGTTAGGACCTTGGTGTAAGATGGTGTCCCAGGATCTTAAGTAGCAATGACAAGGTTCCTTGGTTTTCTGGCAGAACGTGGATGGAGCCTGACAGATTAGCCTGTATCTCCATCTACGTCCATAAACAATGAGTCAATCTAACATAACATAGCAGAACACACATGGTCTTCAGAACTAGCCTGAGAAACCGTCCATACCCTCAGCCACTGATCCAGCGCCTCTGAGTAGCAGTAACTCAGCAGGTGGTCCGGGCCGATCCTCCCCATGCAGTTCACCTGTTAAAACAAGCCGTACGTCTGGTCAGTTTGTCTTCTTTGTAGGAGATGAGCATGGAATCAGAGGCATTTCCTTTAAATAACAATGGAACCAATTGACCCAGAGAGCATGGGTCTAGCAAAGAGACAAGAAAGTTAGGCTAGTTAATCGGTTAACATGTTGGAAATGGGCAATATAGACATTCAGTATCAGTATGAACAACGACTAGACCACTGGAATTGTATGGGAAGGAGCACTAACCAGTAAGCGCCCAGCACTTTCTGTAGAGTTGTGCAGTCTTCTCTGGAGTTTGAGCTTCAGCTCTTGGGCTCCAGCATGAAGTACAAGCTCAGCAGACAGACCACTTCCTCTCTGCTTTACGTCCACCACTGCACCGGTGGTCAACGGGAGTCCTGCCGCAACGGAAGTGATTAAAACGCGCTTCGCATCGCATTTATTTAACACGTATACTAATGTAAGTGTTATATTCCTTTTGTTTAATCAACTTGCCCTTGAGGACAATGGACCATAAGCAAATGGAACATAGGCAACCCCAAATCTGCAAAAAAAAGGAGATGCAAGTGAATGTACCTGCTGAGAGCAGCCAAGGAAATGAATGAATGACTTGAGCTTGGAGACCGTTCTGCCCATGCTGTATAGAGGTCCTGCTAATGTTCATGCAGAGCAACTGCTCTTGAGCCAGGACACAAATCCAACCGCGTTCAGACTCCTCTTTAAACCTAGAGATCTCGTGTCTGGTCTCCACACGATATACAGCATGGTCTACTGTTAGACTCAGATGTCCTAGTGAACATAACGACAAATCATCAACGATCTGGGTTAAATTAAATAATATATTTGCAAGGATTATACTTATTTTCAAGATCCAAAAAGTCGTACTTTTTATCCATTTATAGTTACACTAAATGAATGTACTGAGTTTCCTACCCTCAGTCAGACCCTCCACGCAATCCAGAAGCCCTGCTAAGCTTGATACATGTGGCAAGACTGAAACACCAGACAGCGAGACATTCAAATTCCCTAAAAGGGACAACCGGAGTCCAGGGTTTTGTTTTAGAGTTGCGTCCAGCCGAGCCTGAAACATCTCGTCACTCTTTCTCATTGCGCACAAGACAAAGAAACTGCAAACAGAGCAAAGGATCAAGAATACCAAGAAATACCTCATTAAAACAATGGAAATCAGTCCAACAAGGCAAACTATACACCAAATTACCTGTCTGAAGTAGAGTTTGCACTGAGATTAAGGTGGAGGTCTGCTGTGACCAGTGGAAATAACGATTGCTGGAAGCTAAGTTCGAAGCTGGCGGAGTGAATGCTTTTTCGTATAGCGTTAGCTAGAGAAATATCGAGCATAGCGTTAATCTCGCCATCAGACTTCAGGTATACAGAACTGCTGATTTTCCCAAAAGGAGTTTTCTCGATTGTGAAATATGCCTGAAAACAAATGTTCATTAACATCACTGTTAGCGTTCTATTGTGCAGTAGGACAATTTTATATTGTATATTATATATAATAGAGAATGTGCTGTGTTAGCATTGTTAGCTGGAAAACTAGGTTTTTACATCATAGTCCTTATCATCGATGACCAGACTTCCTTTCGTGGTGTATTTAAATTCTTTACTCGTCCTGTAACTTCTCATCACATCACCATCAAAAGTTACCAAGGACGGAATTCCTGTCTGTAATGGAAATAATAGATGTCAGCTAGGTGATGTTATGATTTTATATGTAGGAATATGTCCATAAACACACCGTAGATACTCCTTCACAACTTTACGTTCATCAATAACATCAGTCCAACATACTGTAGCTACAATTCACTTTGAAATACAGTATAATAATAACTTATTTAATGTCTTAGGGACATTCTTTTCAACGTAGACAGATTACAGTCTTATTATTGAATTGTCTGAATTTCCTGACGAACATGAGCAGAACAAAATTACTGAGAACAACAAAGTTAGGGACAACATGCTAATAGCTAACCAGAGAATGTTAACTAGGTATTATATAATTAATAGCTCCGACACGGAAGACATAAAGTGCTGTTTTACCTGGAGCAACTGAGTGAAGTTGACCTTTATCGCAACACCCTGCTGTGCAGAACCTTCATCGTGAAGTTGGACCTGACCAAGAACCAGCGCCTTCTCCATTTTAGCGATTAGCATCCTCCCCTGGAGCACTTGCATAGTCTTAAAAGCAAAAACGTATGCTATTCAAATGATTTCATAAGCAACACTGTGCAAAATGTGTCCAAAGGTGCTCTGTGGTATGGGACCAAGACATCAGCAGCAGATCCTATTTTGGATCTTCTATGGGATCAGAGCAGATGATCAAACCTCCACTCGCCAGACACATCAGTGATGTGTCAGTTACGTGACCATTATTGGGCAATCCTGGTACATCGGTACACCAATTGTCCTTCCTTGGACAACTTTTGATAGGTAGCCTACTAAGCAATGCGTACTGGGACACACCCAACAAGACCTGCTGTTTGTAGGGACTCTTCGACAACAGTATGGCACTGTTGGCTTACTGTTAGCACTGGCAAACGTGAACCACATACTAAAAATGCTCATATGGCCCGCATGTCATGGGCCACTTCTGGCATGGAAATTGCCCAGTTGTACATGTGGTTAAGTTGTGGGCCATCTCTGCCAGTGGCGGTTTAGAGGTGGCTGAGGTGCTACTTTGACTGAGAATTGAGAGGTGGCTGAGGCCCTCCTCTGTGCCATGTGGGCCACAAGTAAGTGCAGATGTGGCACAGATTTGGCCATGTCAGATTTAATGCCAATGCAAATTACAAATGAGAAACAACACTCAAGCTTCAGTAACTTCGGCATAAATTGAGCAATCAAAATTGAGTTGTAGCACTTACGTTCAGGTGTATATAGAATAATGTTTCTTGGCCTACCTGGTTTTTGTGGATACTAATGCAAATCTCCAGGTCTTGTGGGACATTTTCCAAGTTGAAGGAATTAATCAGAGAGGAACACACCTAAAAACACCAAGAACAAGGAGTCTTCGAGCAGCAACGTAAAGATTTTCAGACAATACCTCTACAGATTTGTATGACTATTTCAATGTAGTCTTTGAATCATAATAATGCCTATGGTGGTACTACAGGTATCTTAAGAGCACATATTCCTGCTTAATCGTAAGCACTGAGAGCTGGAACATACATATTGCTGGGGTTGAAATCCAAGAGTAAGCACATGAATGGCTTTTCTGTTGTCACTGAGCAGCAGCTTTGACTCAAGAATGTAGATTCCCTTATACACGTCAATGGTGAATGTCTTCTGGAGGTGTAGGCTTTGTGGGAGGAACTTAAATGGCTGCCTAAATGATGGAATACAGAACCACTGTCATAACTATTGTTTCTGTTACTGATTTGTCTTCATCATAAAAATAGACGATACCTGAAGTGTAGAACCCATCGCTTTTGATACAAGTTCACATCCTTCCTCATTTCTTCCACTCTACCACCAATATCCAGTTCAAGATAAGAATTGTTCAAGTCTGATAGAGTCATAGCCATCATCAAGAATCTCCTCTTCAGTTTCTGAAATAAGAATTACCAAACGTAGGTGTCATTACTCAAAAACGGGTAAGCATGGCCCCTCAAGCAGGGTGCACAACGGCAGTCTTGGAGAGCTAGTGTCCAGCACAGCGTGAAGGTTTCTCTATTCAAACACAGCTGATTGCATGTAATTGTTTATTGACAGGTTTAATAGGCATGTTTGAACAGAGAAATCTCCAAGCTGTGCTGGACACCAGCGCTCCTGGACTGGAAGAGATCTTGTACCTTATCCACAATATTCAGGCTCGCGGAGATGTTGAGGTTCTGCTTGCCATAGCTGCTGCTCATATCCAGAGTCTTTAACTCTTTTCCATTCCCTAGTGAAATCTCGCCTCTCAGGTTTGGTATCCAGGCTGCACTGATGGAACACGAAGCGTTAAGACTACGCTTCCCTGCTATGATGTAGCCACCAACCTGGAACCAAGCAAACACATGTAAGTGAATCTGTCTTGGAATTACTAAATACTAAATATTGTAATACAACCATAATTACCTTCAGATAGGTGACTGTTGGTGTGAATAAGTACAAGTGTCCCTCTCTGTCTCTGCCCCTTTCCCTGTAGAGGCCATCCATCATCAAGTTGCGAATGCTAACCAACTTGCGGGTTGTAATTTCAGAAGTGAACTGGGTTGTTCCATGCTGGAGTTGAGATAACTTATGAGCCATGTAGACATATAGCCATGGTGTGTCCATGTTTAGGGACCCTGTCGTTAGAAGAAGTTGAGCAGAACAGCATAATGGATATATGTTTATAATGAATGCAGAACTCTTGAAGGTCTATAATGGACCAGTACCTTCCCATTTCCGTAGTGAAGCTTTTGCAGACATATCTTTCCAATGAAGCCCAGCCACTAGGGGGATCTGGTCATTATAATTGACCTTTAGATGAGTGCTCATCTCAGACTGCCTTCGTTTCTGGTGGGAGTACAGGAACTGAGTCTTGCAATTCAGTCCTTTTTCAGGGATTCGTAAGCTAAACTGAAATATAAAGGCAACTATATGAACATGTAACAATAAAATAATAATACATTCTGGTCTGGGTTGAAGTGGACCTGGAGGCCATCCCAGGTACATTGCAAAAGTTTTATAAGTCACTTGAACTATTCTTCTGACAATTGTGCTGTGGAAATGACCTCCGCATTTGACATGTCCACGCAGTGAAACATACACATACACACTAGTGAACACACTCTAGAGGCAGTGAGCACATGGGCCTAAAATGGTGGGCAGCCCCTATCCGCATGCCCCCAAGGAGTAGTTAGGGGTTAGGCACCTAGCTCAAGGGCACTTCAGTCTAGTCTTGTTGATTGCGAGGCTCAGACCTGGGACCTTCTGGTACCAAGTCACGTTCCTTCACCACAAGCCTACAGCTGCCCCAGGGACAATTTAGCAAAATTGTCATTAGTTTTTACAAACTGAGAGAAAAACACAAATTGGACATTAAAGAAAAACAGGCACAGACATCCTGAGGTCAGGGTTGTCAACAAAATATGCCAGCTATAAAAAAGCTTTACCTCCACAGCATAACTGGTCAGACTCTGTCCAGACTGGTTCCTGAGCGATTGATTCAAAAGGACTCTTTGTTTGTTGCTACCCTGGTTCCAGTTATTGCCATAGCTCAGGTCAAGTAAAGACTGAATATGAACGGGACTTATTTCATGTTGGATCTGAATCTGTAATCCAGAAGATGCAACATGATCATTCGTATTCAGCTTGCAATTAACTTTCAAGATATAATCCAGTACTGTTACCCTGTGGTTGATGAATGTGATGTGGGAACACTGGAGCTCATGCTCTACTGTCATCCCATAGTGCTTCTCAACTGGGTTGACCTCGTGTCTTAGGTTCTGAGATATCTGGCACTCTTGCATGTTCTCTGAGTCCTCTAGAAAAAAAACATAAGATCAGTTGATCAACTTCTCTCAACTTGTTTTAAGAGGCAATGTTGAACATTTAAATTGCCAACCTTGCACCCCATATCTGATCCTCAAGCCAGAGGTCCATTCCAACCCCCTGTGTTCAAATAGACCAAAGATCCTGGTGCTAAGTAAGTAAGGCAGCCGAAAACTAGCATCCAGTGAATACTGCCTTTTGTCTTCATCCTGCCTCCGCTCCACCTGCACTGTGGATGAAGTCGGATAGAACTTTTGATCCACAATATGCTTTGCTTAAGAATTTATTGGAATCAGAGGCATTGATGGCTTACACTGAAGTGCCAGAAAAAGATATACATGAGCCTATATGACATACATAGCAAAACCATCTATGCAAGCCATTGGTTGCATCCACCAACATCTATTTAGCTGGCATTCAATAGGAGCCCTGGTACATCTACAAACATCTCTGACACCAAATTATGGATCTTGGTGTTCGAAAGTCACCAGATCTTAAAGCTTGGTGTTCACCAGATCTTAAAGCTTGGTGTACTAGAATATTTTCGCAAACTTGTGGCGTGCATGCCCTCATGTATTTCTGCAGTGCTGTGCTCCTGTGGGGGACCTACCATGTATTAGACTGGTGTACCAGTTTTTTTGGCACTTCAATGTAGTTACCATTACCCTTACGAAACAAAAAAGCATTCTTCAAAGCTTCCCTAAAGTAGTTAAGCATTCTAGCTGTCACAGCTACTCTGAATACTACCCTTCCCTATCAGGGTCCACTAGCTCCTGCAAATAAATTTACCAATTATAACATACAGTCCATGTCTGTAGGGTTCTACATGGACTTTAATGGGTTTTTACATAAACCTTCAAGGGTTTCCTTGGGGTCCTAACTCTATAACTATCTATATTTCATGTCTATGTGTATTTAACACAAAACATCGAATATTGTCCAGAAATAAAGGTCTTGCCTGAAAAGGACGCATCCTTAATGAAAACATTTCTCAACTTAGCGGAGACGTTGATTTTCCTGTTAATCCCATGTGTCACATTAACATAGAGTATGACTGGATGCCCATCTGCTGCAAACTTGGCCTCCAGCTGGTATTGCGATTTCTTCTCTGATGGAAGACTCAGACTTTCGGCCAATCCCTGAGGTACAGGAGGAATAGATGATCCGTATACAACATATTGATCTAATCAAATGCTGGACATTGTTTGGCATTGACCATCCAATTATATTACCTTTAGGTAATAATGGTACTTGTCATCTATGAGCATTTCAGCTCTTCCTGACCTTTGACCATTCAGTTCATCAAACTGGCCTGTGGACAAGAATACAGGATGAGAAATGCCAGCATTTTTGGTTGAACTACAGTGCATAAGAAAGATACAGACGAGAACATATACATGTACAATCTTTCATTTACGCATCTAGGTCTTTAACCATAGGAGTAACCTTGAAAGAGAATGGTTTTCAGAGGGTGAATAATTTTTAGAATTAGCCTCTGAGGACTGAGGCTGAAGTCCAAAGACATATCTCGAGGGATAGTGGATTGTGGGGTTCCGAGGAAGATTAGGACGTTGGCTTCACGTGGGATCCAAGACTTTTGCTGGTAAATAAACAACAAAGCCAAATATATGTAAAACAATAGAGGAAATATTTTAATTGAATATAAAGGTTTGCTTAACAGCCTACCTGAGGAACAAAGGCATAAGCTGCTTCTAAAAGGTACTTTTGAAGGACTCTGTCCAGTTTTTGGAGTCTCAAGCTAAAGCTCATTGGGCCAGGAGGTAAAAAACCTTTTCCCATTAACAGCACAGGGTAGGTGACATCAGTGCATAATTGCCATCCAAGCATCTTTGACCCTTGACCAGTAGGAAACAAACAATTTACTTGATTGTATTTCAAATATTTAATATTGTAACTTTGTAAAAGTGTGATGAGTACATGTTTTGGGAGAACAGGTAGTCTTCTCTTTGAGGTTCCTTGATGTGACCTCATCTTTACTTTCTCCATTGACACGATACATTCTGAAACTGTTTTGAGAACGAGGTTAGTGCTCCACTTTTGTACACAACACTTGGTTTACATGTCTTTTGATAAAAAAAATCTCAGACCTTAGGGACAAAATATCCATAACATCATCAGGTGTATTGAGTACCATCTTCAGACTTTGGCCATTGTGCACATATATGCCTCCATCCAAGTTGGTGGATGTTCTGACTTGGGTGACCCACTCTAGTCCAACTCGACCAAAAGCTCCATCTACTCCCATTCTTGCTGAGATGCCAATAAATGCCCTGGTGGTAAGGACGTAGACTTGTCATTGCAACTCAGACAACTTTGGAAGTACATCTAGAAACTAGAAAGACTAAGCGCTTACTTTGGTTTAACGTAACCAGCCACGGAGAACTGAGACCAGTCCTTGAAGTTAGCATTACCCTTCACCCAGAGTGAGTAGAAAGAGGACATGTTGATGTTCAGCTTGATGGGCAACCCTGAAAGTGATGGTAAGACCAGTTCTTCTGCCAGGACAATTGCCCTATGGTTAACCTTAACCTCCTGACCCTAAAATGCAGAAGATACCCATCAAAATTCATTGTTGAAATAAAATTACAGTAAGTAACCTTGACCAGATTTGTCTTACCTTCAGAAGCTTCACAGTGAAACCAGCTACACTAAGCGATAGCTGTCTCAATTTGCCAAGAAGTTCGTCACAGGTCATAAAGGTGAGGTCATTACCAAACATCTTCACGTTAATCCAACACTGAAACCCACTGTGGCTTTTCCTCTTTCCTGTGAACTTAAACCAAGAGCCCAGTCATTCCTGATGTGTGACTGAAAACAATCAACAAATCACCACACACTGATCCCTCACCTTAGCTTCGAGAGGTCTTAAGATGTTAAACTTGCAGTCCTCATCATTATGGCTTGCACTTTCTTGTCTGCTGTCATTTCTTTTCTGCTTTTTCTTCCCATGTGATGGAGATGGAGGAGTTTTATCTGCAGGACGTTTACCAGACCCATGCTGACCTTCAAATATGCTCCAGAGAAGAGGTTCTGCATTTTCCATCCTTAAAGAAAACTGACCACAACATGCAAGTATCACAATACTATCCATCAGTGCAATGTGGAGTAAATTATATAAATAAATATATAATTAGCTACCTCTAAAATATTAAATGATCTGCCTAAGATGTAAGCTGTCACATTGGCCATTGCAGAACGTGGCAGAAAGGACTTTTGGGAGAAAACCAAAGCTCCCTCAATATTAAGGACAGCCGGTCCTTTCAAACATACAAGGAAATACAAGGAAGCTAAAGATTAATGTCACAACACAACGCATGATAATTTATCTGCGAAAACTTCACACCAATGTAGTCTACATAGTGGGCCATAATATACCAGTGTCCATTGTATAGTCCATGTGTGATGAATACTTCCATGGTTCAGCCTCGAAGTCTTTACTGATGATATCATGAGGTAACGACTCCATTAGGTCTCTCTTCAGAGGGTCTTCTGTTTTCTGGATGTTGAAGAGGTGGCTCCAGACAAAAGCCCCAACTAAACCAGAGATCCGAAAACATACACATTGATTTTTATTAGATTGAAAAAGATAAACAAAAACTTCTACAACAAATATTTGTCTTAGATTCTGTATCTGAGATCAGGGATCATCAACTGGCAGATTGAGGTCTGGATCTCTAAAAGTAGATTTGGTCCATATTCCAGAGACTTTTCCAGAGGTTTTTTTTTTTACCCAATGTGGCTTCTGTAGATCCTCTGTTACAGCCGATCACATAGTCATCACACTCTGGTCTGATTACCCAGATAACATAGGCCACTTCTGGCAATGATATGGCACTGTTGGCTCACTTTCACCAACTGCATGTGAGCCAAAAGTGGCCGACATGTGTGACAACACATGGACCAATTCTGGTAAAAACACAACACTGAAAACTGTATGTAAACAAAAAATGGCCCACATATTAAAAAAAATAATTATTATATGGCCCACATGTCCCACAACATATCTGGGCCTTTTCTGATATGGGAATTGTCCAGTTGTAAATGTGGTTGAGTTATGGGCTATTTGCGGAAGTGGTGGTTTAAAGGTGTGGCCTTTTCATGGCTGTGAACTTGCTGAGTTCATGCAACTACATCTGTCCCTCTTCTGTGCCATCATTCCATGTGGACCATATCAAATTTGCTATCTGGGTTGGTTCTTGTAGCAGACCTTAACACATTTTAGTTGAATCTCTCTGATCTTTCCAAGATCATTCTGACCCCTCATACCTTGGGTAGATGTCTCATTGCTCAAGGTGTCTCTTACGATCCTGAACACTTCCTGGTCAGGACAGTGCATGAGTTGTTGATATGCAGCTATCCTGACCTCCTGATCTTCTTGAGGCTGCTGGTATGCCCAAGCAAGAACTCCTCTCTAAAGTGAGACAAACAACATTGTTGCTGTCATTGTATAGAAAGTTATTAAATTCAGAAGGTTAGCTTGAACGGCCGGGCCAAAACACTCTCTGAGCTGCTCAAGCTGGTAGACCTTTTTGGGTAAAATGGTTTGTTAATTACTGCTACTAAACAGCATTGTATAAGGTAAGGCAATCGGGTAATCTTTATATATATTAATCAATTTAGTCAAGTAACAAGGTTAGTTACTTACTTCCAACCTGACCAAAATGGTGTGCCAGCTCGACCAACTCAGCTTCATTATACTGGGATATTATGAGTTTAAATCTAGACAATACCAAACTTGTCCTAAACTTCACCCTTCCTGGTTGGTAGCATGGGGCAGTTGGTCAAATGGTCAAATGACCAACCTTGAAGAAACAAAAAAAAGATTGGCCTGTTGGCATCAAACATACAGTTCTATAAAGATACAAACCTTTCTTTGGCAGGGGATGTGCCTGAAGGCTTGTACAGCAGCTAAGCGGAGCTCTACAGGTGCAGATTGGTTGTGAATGCAAATTTTCAACTGAGGGATGAAGTCCGGCAGACCTATCTTCTCCACTCCTTTCAAAACATGTAGCAGCTGCAGACGAACGTTAAACCCTTGCATCAGTTCATTTAATATATCATCCTTGTCACAGCATACAGCATTCTTGTGATTGTACCTCTGTAATTGACAAAAGTTCTTGCCCTCCACAGCTCGGTCCTAGATCCTCCTTCAGAACGTGCACAAGCTGTTGGACCTCAGGGATCTGGCTACATGGTGTCCGTTCCCTTCGGCAGAGACGGTGGACAAGCGAAGAAACTGCGAGTATAGACTTCGGGCGAATCTGAGGTATTTTCAACAGAGACTGGATGGAAGGGAAAGAAAAGATGTTGTAAATTTAGGACAACTGGGACAATTTCCTTTTTAGCAACAGGAGAACTTACACTGATCTGGCTGATCATCGATGGTGTGGGATGGGAAGTAAAAGTGACAGTACTAAGGAAGCAGATGATTTGATCCTGGCTCATTTCCTTGTTGAGGATGAGGTTGGTTGTGAACTGGATGCATGCTTCAGAGCCACATGCTGGTAGGGCCTCCAGCAAAGGCTGCCTATAATGACCAATGGAAAACCATCAAAAGTATTACACTTAGTGAACACTATGTTTGAACTTCATAGTGCTAACTGTTTGAAAGACTGACCAGTCATCAAGGCATTTAAAGGACATCTCTTGCCAGACATCATTTAGCTGCTGGAGTGTCAATGTTTTTAACTGAAGGGCAAGACTCAGAAACAGGTCTGATTGCTAAGGCACAAAAAAGAGAAGACAAACTTGAGGGTCTATAAATGAATAAGTGAAAGCACCCAGGTAAGTTCAATGAGGAGCAACAAACCAGGAGCTGACCTGTTGTTGGTCCGCTGAGTTAGCGCATAGCCTCCTTATAGTGCTTGAAACCTCCTGAATTGAGTGTGATCGTCTTTGGCTCGTGTTCACAGCTTCCATGCCAAATTCCAAATCAGTCAAATAGCCTTCATTGTGCAACCCTGATAGAAAATGAAAAAAAAATATTGAATTGTCCTCTATAGTATACTGTCAGGTTTGTGGTAAATACTTGCAATTTTTTGCTTCTCACACTACCTGAATCTACTTTTATCCCATTAAGCGTCCTCAAAAGAGTCAGGGTTGAGACAGTGCTGGTCTGGGCCATATCTAGTGACCCTGACAAAGGCACAAGTAGCACCATCTCAGTGCAGTTTACCTTGTCCATCATGGTTGGGCCATAGACTTGGGTACATTTGAGGCTGGCATTCACTGTCTGATAAAAGAATAATGCAGGAGTAATACATGTTAGGAAGGTCAGAGCACAGGGTCAGCCAGGATACAGCACCCCTGGAGCTGAGAAAGTCAATGACCTTGCTATGGGCCCAACAGTGGTCGCTTGGCAGTGTTAGGCTTAGCTCATCCAACCGTCAGAGCCTTAAATACAGTAAAACATCACAGAAATCACCTACCGTGTCTTCTTTTTGTAGTGGGACAGAATTCTGCCAGAAGTCATTCACTCTGTCTTGGAGGCATTGCTGCAGATGGCGTGTCTTCACTAGCGAAGTGCCCTTCATCTCATAGGAAGTGACACACGTCCCATATATATCAGTCTGTAAAGAGGATGTAGTTAAAGTAATTTTGTGTGGTTGACATTTTCAAAGCTGAAACTGACCACCAGGACCAAGTAGCACCAGCAATTCAAGGTCTAAAGTTGCTTGTTAAGAGTAAAATTAGCTAAACTTAGCTTAACGACTTCATTGAAGTAAGATTAAAAACTTTTGTTTTGTTTTGGTTGTCACCTCTTTCACAATCTCTTTGGCCCGTCCAGAGTGGGAGGTCTGGAGCATGCTCAGTATGGCTCTCTTGATGTTCAGAGCCCACACCTGCTCGGTTCCCTGTGGGCACAAGGCCGTGACCTTTCCCCCCTGAAGCAGGAACCGCAGGGGCTTCTTCTCTAGCGCCTCTCTACCAAAACCAAAACACCAGATGGACCGTTAGCGTCTCGGTTCGAGCGAAATGACGACGGCGAAACTGAGACGCTGTTTGGGTGACACACACACTGATCCGACGTTGTATGTTGACAATGAGGCCTTCAAATGGTAGTGCCCTTGCAATTTAATACCACTGTGTCAACAATAATAATGAGTTACAGCTGCGTGAAGAAGCGTTGCGGTGTCAGGCAAGAAAAAAGAACTTAATAAATAAAGACAGCGAGTGTGATTTACCTTATGTTTTTCAAGCGTAGCACCGAGTTCTCCTTTTTCGGGGAGCTTTGCTTAATTTGCGGATTCCTCAGCTACAGATAATGAAGAGGACCAGAGGGATATTTAAGTTCACACAAATTTCCAATGAACCAAAATAAAGTAGTGCATGGATAATGAATATATTCAGAAAAACTGGTACAGACAAGTATAGTCTTCATTGCCTATAGAATATGACCACAAGCTTGTGGAGTCCATGCTCCATTGGGGGACCAACCAAGTATTAGACTGGTGTACCAAGACAGAATCAAGTACTTAGACAGAATCCATATCTGGGCCACATCTGCACTTAGTTGTGACCCATATACCGTATGTAATGTTGGCACAGAAGAGGGTCAGGTGCAGATGTACCAGATGTGGCCCACATCTCAAACTATTTGGGTAGCTGCTGTAGTGCAAGTGATACCATGAAGTATTTGTTCCATATAATTAATGTTCCACAAGATTGCATGTGATTATGAACTTTGGAATAGTAACAGAAACGTCACCTTCACATTACTCCATTGTTGATTCATTTCCTATAACGTAGCAATACGTAGCATTTGCATGGGTTACATTCCCGACCAGCTGTATTTACCAAAGATTACTCAAATCTGAATAAATAATTTCCATACATACACGTAAAAGCATGTCTGGACACCCCGGGACTGTTTCGATGTCGACCGCGCAGTCGAAAGCTAGTTGGCTTCCTCCTGATGTGGGTCCTTTCATTGAGCTGCTGATCGTGGTGCTGTACCTGTAAGTATGTCTCTGGCCCTTCTGTGCATTCCATAGTGCTGAAACCAAACAACAGACATGGCATGAATTATCTGTCATGATGTCATGACATGATGTCTTGTTCATATTGTTCTAAATATTCAGTCTCACCTGAGCAAGTGGACTTGCATAGTTGTCCCTGATGCGTTTTATGGCCGTCGCCTGGTTCAAAGGAAAAAAAAACAAAAATTCAATTATTATGAATTACTACAGAGAGGTTTAAATCTCCGCTCAGATCAAGCAGAAGACTGTGGGCAGTTAAGTAGAAGTGGTTGGTGTGGTACAGTGGTAACATCATTGGCTCCCATGTGAGAGACCTGGGTTCGATTCCTGGTCTGGACAACCAGTCTGTGCTACACTAATAAGGGTCCTTGGGCAAGACTCCTAACACTATGTTGGCCTACCTGTAATACTTATAACCTTGTAAGTCGCTCTGGATAAGAGTGTCTGCCAAATGCCGTAAATGTACAACAGAAGCTTTGACCATAGTCCTGGCCAGTGCCAGAAAAACTGGTACACCAGTCCAAAACATGGTGGGCAGGTGGGCATGGAGTCCACAAGTTTGTCGAATTTTCTGTAGACAATGAACACCATATTTCCTGCAGAACAGTCCACATTTGTGAGATCTGGTGACTTGGGTGGGAACAGCAGAACCCCAATCTCAGTTCCCCTGAACGTAATTTGGCGTCTCTAGATGTAATTATTTAACACTTGTTAATATGGTGAAGCACATTTTTGGAAGGAGTCTCCAGTGTCAGCACAGGTAGTCATCCACCATACTGACAAAGGAGCTTGAGCTTTTATGTATTCTCAGTAATTTATTGATAAGAGAAACTAACTTGCCAGAAAAACTTGTACAGACCTGCCTACTCAAAATACATAACAATGCCGTCTATATGCACACCATTGTTTGCATAAAACGATATACATCTATGGAAAGTTCCAGAGCCGTTTTCAAACATCTACAAACGTCTTTGACGTGATGTGTGTCTCTTTTCTGACGAGTTACACATGCATTCATCACCACACATGTCTAGAGACACCAAATTATGGTTAGAAGAACACTCTTATGAGTTTGGGGTTTTGCCATTCACACCAGATCTCAATATTATGGAACACAACTAGGATACCATGTAATGCGCTGTGGAACACGGAAATCCTACATTTGGGAAACTAACAGAGCTGTGGAGCGTTCTGGAGAAAATACGGTGTTTATTGCCTATAGAATCTCGAATGGGGGACCTACCAAGCAATGTTTTTTTTTCTTGCACTTTAGTGTACAAAGAGTCATCCTTAAATAAATTTAAAAAGAATAACTGTAGACAGAATTAATCAACTACCTATAACGGCACGCTCTCAATTGTTATTTATAATATAAAACAAATTGCTGTATTATTTTCCCTTATAGGACATGCACTATTCGTTACACACCCATTATACACAATATAATGTTAACTTACCACAAGAAATGCTTATCAGGAGCAATACAAAAAGATCCCGAAACATCAAAAGACGTGACGGAGGCATGACCTTGAAATCCAACAGGAGCTGGAATTGAAGAACTGCCTCGCATTGATGCCTCCTCATGAATGCTGAGGATGTGAGGCAGGGAATGGACTAATAAGAAGGACGGTTCCACAGCAGGAGGCCTGACTGAGCTGGTTCCACCACAAAAACTACACGACGCCTGTGTACTATGTGAGTTGTGTTCGGTTTGATCTTCAAGTTTCCTGGGGGAAAAAAAAGCTTATGACTATCACCTGGATTAATAGCATTGGGGTTTAAATAACGGTTTAGAAATAGTGTGGTAGTATATATGAGACAGGAATGTACAGCTGTGCAAATAGCAAATGGATCTGACACAGTGGGGCAATAGTGCAAAAGATCTCCAGACACAGAACAAGAGGGAGAGGGAGAGCAGGGTGTATAGGTGTGCGGTCAGGGGCGAGTTGCCAGGTTTAGATGTTTAGATGTGTATGTTATTAGTGTATTATATTATGTAGTATGCAAAATACATAGGTCTACCTCGGGTTCGATCCCCACAACTGACAAGGCCTGACTGAAGGGCCTTTAAGCATGGCACCTAACACCAGTTATAAGGGGGGGCCGCCGCTCTGGGCATTCTGGAAACTGAATTACTTTCCATGAACAAGCAAACCAGGTCAGGCTGACAGATTTCACTTCAATATTGTGCCAACAAGATTCTTGGTGTTACCTGAACAAGCAATTTTGCATCATACAATCTGGCGGGATTTTGAGCAAGCGCACTAAGGCACACAAACAAACGCTACAGGGCTTCTCAGCAGGGCCGGCCCAAGCCTTTATGGGGCCCTAAGCAGATTTTCATTTGAGGCCCCCTATACCACCTCCGACCACCTCTGCATATCAATTACGTTTCTCTCTGCGCCAGAAAAAAAACAAAACAAAACAAAAAGGAAGCGGAAGGCCTAAAGAGGGAGCTGATTTTTATTTATTATTTATTTATTTAT
>JAOVVF010000042.1:17373382-17385258 GCA_028565595.1 Duopalatinus emarginatus
CGCCGCCGCCGCGCTCGCCCTCTAAGCGCCACCCGTGCACTTTCGACGGATGCGACCGTGTGTACGGCAAGTCGTCCCACCTGAAGGCGCACATCAGGACACACACAGGTGAGAGCACTGTGCTGAAACACTGCCCACAATACTAACACATTTACATAACAATGTTAACCGAATTAACGTTTTATTAAACATTATTAAATAACCGAGTTTAAGTTTGTCCAGCATGGACGACTTAGTGATCCTGGGTCAACATTTTAATCAAAGATTCATTAAAAGTAAATTCGTAAGTGTATATAAATGAACAAATCACTCGTTTTAGTTCAGGTGTCTAATTACACCCTCGTGACTGCACTCTGGTACTCAATACACCAGCGCGTGCGCCGTTCATTCCGTTATATCCGTTTACACGATTCGCACGCAATGGGCTATGCTAAGCTACTAACTAACTAGCTAATATAAATAAGTATTGTGTACTTTTATTCTTCTTCTTCTTCTTCTTCTTTTTTTTTACGTTATCACATTATTCCGTTTGCCTCGCGCGCACCTTCACTGAGGAAAACGTGCTCTCTGAGGAGGCAACGCCCCTTCATAATTTTTCTCAACAGCCAATAAACCAAAAATATAAATACGTAAATGTAAATTTCTCGAGTAAATTAGCAGCTATTGAAGATTGAAATATATTTCTAAAGTTACATAGTTAACCTGTTTGCTTTATCATACATAAAACAATTATTTATGTAGTATCGTAGGCCTACGGTAATAAAAAAAAATACAACACTGAAGTAGAAAGTTGTATATTTATAAAGTAATACAAGATGAATGCTAGTAATACTATTTTTAATACTGATTAGACAAGTAATTCATTGTGTAAAATGTATTTTTAAAAAATGGTGTTATGTGAAAATCAGTACATATACCTAGTGCGAAAGTGATATGAAACGCCATCCTGAAACACATTGAATACATCGAAATATTTGTGATATTGATAGAAATTCTTGTGCGCTTAGTTTTTTGTCTTTCCTCTCAGAATTTTGTGGTTATGTGCCATGTGGTTACGATACAACCGCAACCTAAATAAATCAAGGTCAAATTTTGTTGTTGGTGTAAAAACAAAGAAGCAACACTTTTTTATTTTTCTCTCACCATTTTCCAATTATAATAAATACATATAATTTTCTTTGTGAAAATACTGTTTATAAATATTTTAATCAAATTATCGGTTTGCCTTCCTTTACTGAGGAAAACGTGCTAGTTGAGGAGGCAACACCCCTTCACGTTTCTCCTCAGGAGTCAATAAATACAAATAAATATTTTCAAATAAATAAATACTTTCTTGTCAAGCAAATTATCAGCTATTAAAGATGAATAAATATAATTCTTATGTTATATAGTTAACCTGGTTACTTTATTATACAGAATAACAATTATGTATATGGTTTTGTAGGCCTACTGTAATATAACTTTCTACTTTGGTATTGAATTTTAATATGTTCGTACAGTAATACAATGCTAGTAATACCATTTTTAATACCTTAATGATTAGTCAAGAAATTCATTGTGTAAAATGTATTTGAAGAAGTTGATATTATATGAAGGTCAATACATGTACTTGGTGTTAAAGGCATATGAACCTCCATCAGGAAACACATGAAATATATTGCAATATTTCTGATCTGAATAGAAAATCCTTTTTTTTTGTTATTTGTTTCAGAATTTGGTGGTTATGTGCCATGTGGTTATGATGCAACCAAAATGTATGAAGGTCAAATTTTGTTGTTGGCTCTATAAGAACAAAGGGGATATATTGGTAATATATGTATGGGAATATACTGTTTATAAATAATTTATTTTTTATAATTGAAATTGTTTGGTTTGCCACATGTTCACCTTTACTGAGGAAAACATATACTAGCTGATGAGGCAACACCCCTTCACAATTCTCTTCAGGCATCAATAAATCAAAATATATACACACATTTTCTTTATTTTTTATTTTTTGTTAAAAACTATGTGTATAGTGTTGTAGGCGTGCCATAATATAATAATACATTGCTAAAGTACCAGGCTGTATATTTATGAGGTAAAACACAATTAATGTTATTTGTAATAATAATGATGAGACAAGAAATTCTGGCTTAATCAGGTCACCAATGCTGAATTCCTGGATATCTAAGATCACAATATACAGAAATCTCACAGTATATACACCCACGCATTTTTACAAATAATCGAATATATTGGAACATATGACTTACAAGTGTTTCTTGTTGCCCAGGTGTGTCCTGTTAGATTGATTGTTTAAACAAATACTAGCTTTAAATCTCTAATCGTCTTCTAAAGCCCTGGGTTTTGCCTCTGAAGCCTGTATTTGTTGTCGTTAAAAGGAATAAACCAACATAAAAAGAGTCTATGGAAGGAAAAACATTTTGAAAAAGAAAAGAAATTGCAATTTGGAATAAGAAAGTACACCAGTGCTTTCTAACAGCCGAACATTATATAAGTCCGCTGAGGAAAACCAAAGAAGTTGATGACAGAATAATTGTGGGAACTGTAAAGAAAAAAACCAAAACAGCAATCAGTGACATCAACAACAATCTCAGAAGGCAAAGGTATCACAATCCACCATTCAAAGCAGACTTTAAGAGCAGACAGAGGCCATACTACAAGACACAAACCACCCATTTGCTGTAAGGAAAACCAGATTGAAATACACAAAAAGATGATCCACAAAAGTTTAGGAACAAAAATGAACCCGTACCAAAGTAATGTAAAGGCCAGAGAATGCAAATGACTGGCTCATAATCCAAAGCATACAAGCTGATTGGTCAGGCATGGTGCAGGTAGTGCAATGGCTTTGGCTTCTGGATCAACATATTTTGTTGATGTACCTCATGATTGTATTCTGCCTGCCATTTTATGGAGAAATGTTTCCAGTCTAATTGGAGGAATGTAATCATGCAGCATGACAATTACCCAAAACTCACTGCCAACACAACAAAATCGGGGGTGGGGGACGGGGGGTGTTGTAGATTGGCCGAAGTCAAATTTCCAGACCTTAACCTAATCATCCGTTTCATTTAATTTACTTTAAGTAAATTAAAGACTTTTGTTCTACTAATGATTGAGTTGTTTGCCACCCACAATTCCATGTTATGAGTTGTTTAACACACCTATATGCAAGTGTTAAGGTAATTATTGTGTGTTGCAGGTGAAAGGCCGTTTCCATGCACCTGGGCCAACTGCGAGAAGAAATTCGCCCGCTCCGACGAGCTGGCACGCCACCTGCGCACTCACACTGGCGAGAAGCGCTTCCAGTGTCCTCTTTGTGCCAAACGCTTCATGCGCAGTGACCACCTGATCAAGCACGCACGCCGCCACCCCGACTTCCACCCATCCATGATCGGACGCAGAGGACACGGCTCACCCCAGGGTCAGGGGTCATCCATCAGCGCCCAGTCTCAGTAAACCAGCAGCATCCACTATACGACCTAAACCCAGTCAGACACCTTTACAAAGCAATGCAACCCCCTTTTTTACACATAGGCAACCTGTCTGAACAACCACAAGAAGTTCTCACCACATCGCCCTCGTCTTCCTTCAAGTCCAGTCGTGAGGTGGAGCTGGTCGTTCGCCTCGACACAACAATCCTGGGGCAATCGTATCATCCGACATGATTGACGAGTGATGTCAAACCCGCTGCAAGAATTCCACGTGTTGTAGAGCCTTTTAGCTCTCCAAGCCTCTCTTGCCACAAGCACAACAAGCTACCCCTTCCAGGCAGTGAAGCTATTTCGGGTTAGCAAGATGGCCGCCCGCAATGCAGCACAATCTCAGATTCTTAGGTCGTTTCTGAAGGTCTACTTTAGTTACATCACTTCTCGGTCATGTTTGAGATATCCTTATCTCTTTTTTTGTTTTTATGGGTGCGGATGGTAATCCGCCCGATTAAAAGGACACTGAAATTGCTGTCATTTAATTTCCGTTCTGCTTTCCAGTACTGTTTTCAAAACACCCTCAATGATGTGTACTCAAAGTGGCATTGCAACGCAAGACAAAAATCTGTAGACTGCTGAAAACTAGTTACTTATGTAAACATGCTACCTACTTGGCTAGTGTGCTAAAAGGCTGGATTAATTATTAAATATTTTGCCTACGGTAGTCAGATTAGCTACCATGACTAGCTTCACATTGAGCAAACCAACACAATAATTGTAATTGTAAAGAATTTGTAGACATATTAGGTAAGGTTCAGCTTGGTCCAACTCTAAAGGTATCATGTAACAAAATTTAGCTTTGTTGAAAATTGAGATATCCCGAAATAATGGTGAGCGGTTCAGCTCAAGGATAAACAAGGGAGTGCTTTAAACAGTACTGGAACGCGGTCTTAGAGGGACCACGTCATCTCTTCACATGGTGCTCGATTTACTGTTCTGCTGTAGCTGACTGTACAATTTCCAAAATGGCAGAAATACCCGCAACTCTTTTGTTCATTACGCAAAACATCTATTCACAGTTGTGTGTTTTTTGTAAGTTGGTTTACATTCAAGTGCGCCACTGGCTTGGGCGCCAGTTTATATAACTAATGGCGGTAGCTGATACCTAAATTCCAATAATGAAATTAATGATGAAAAATGGAAGGTGAATCTTTCATTTGGGCACTCTCACATTTACATGTTAAGGTCTTTAAGGTCTTTAATATTGTCATAAGTTATTATTTTTCTCTTCGCAATTACCGTTTGTTCAATTTGCTCAATTTATATATAAATATATGTATTCGGTCTTTAATTTGTGTCTTTTCAAATTTCAACACCGACGTTCCACGACCACTGACATGGTTAAATGGCTCGAGGTGTTTTTTTTGTTTGTTTTTGTTTTGTTGTTGTTTTTGCCTGTTAGTTATTTCTCATAAAACTTTTTTACGATTACTTTTCAAAATATTTAGACGTGTAACCTCATGCTGGAGGGTTGCAGACGGCTTGTTGTCCGTGCGTGCGTGTGTGTGTGTGTATGTATGTGTGTGTATGAGTGGGTAAAGCTATGCTTGAAGCTTCTACGGTAGAGATAGAGAGTTACATAAATTATAATGGGTTATAGACCTTTTCTTAGGGATAAATAGCACTCGGTTGCTTTACCAGATAGGCTAGTGCTGCTCGCTTGCGCGTGAATGTGCGTATGTATAAGAGAGAGCGCTAACCTCTCTCCAACCGCATCTATCTCAGAGAACAATGCAAACACATCAGGAATTTCAGAAAGCCTTAAACTCCTCTCCGACTTATTTTGCACCATTGTTTACCGTTACACACTTTCTACAGGTAACGTATGCCGCAGGGTGTTTTTCATTCCTTTTTTTTTTTTCAGAATAAAATACAAATATGCAATATTGCACTTTTCCTCTAGGTGATGATGCATCTGTCTGCTAGTGTAATGGGTAACACTGTATACATATACGTCTGCAAAAAAAAACAAAAAAAAAACATGGGACACTGTGGAATTAGAGCGGGACCCAACCCGGGAGAAGAAAACTCTTCAGTGTCAGGATGCACCTTTTCCCAAGTGCTTGAATAAGTGCAACAAAGGGAAGAAACGGACTTCACAGATTTTTTTTTTTATACCGCTGTTTTCCTGTACAATCGTTTGGGTTTTTTTCTTCTCGGATAAAGATCAGTCAACTCCGCCGTCAGTTTTCTTGTCATTCTTCTTTCCTTTCCAAAATGTAAAAAAAATCTAGTAATGTCTACAAGATGGTGTCTGCATAAACGCAATACAAGGACTGCTACTATACAAGATGGCCGCTGGCGGTTATCTGAACTGTAACACATCAAAAAGGTCAATAAAATACCAAGAAAAGGTCAGACTTTTCATTAACGGGTGTCAAAAAAAAAAAAAAAACAAGCCGATATCATACCTCTTTTCTCTTGTGTCAAAAGTTAGTCAGAAAAGTCTGTCATGATGTTCATAGCTTTTTTTTTTTTTTTGCCGTTCACCAGATGTTCACCACACCAACGTTACGTTTAGTTGTTTACTTGCCTCATTTCAAATGCTTTTGGGCTGAAAGAAAAAATGCTTCCCCTCATTTAAAACCCCCTTTCCTACATCTTATCAGTTTGCAGTTAGCTAGCGCAATTGCTAATCCTTAGCAAGTAAATCCTGTCACAAAAACCACTGTCTTTTCTTTTGCTTTACACGTTATGTTCTTTTGTATTTCAAATACGTCACATGCCACGTATTAGTGCTCAAAGGAAGCAAACAAACAAAAAGCTAATGTCGCTAACAGTGAGTAGTAGCTGATTAGCATTATGCAAGTGAGACCATGCTAAACATGTTTAGCTTTATCAACCATCTTAGCCTTGTGTTTCTCTGGTGCCTGTAGTGGCCTTCTCTGTAGATTATGGTGAAGTCCATGCTAGTTTGGTAGGTTAGCATTTTTCTCAGTGGGTGTCCTAATGCAAAAATAACCCCATGTGTCCTGCCTGTCAGTTCTGTTCTGTTTAGTGTTGTTTAATTTTTTTCAACTTTCTTTGCCACTAATGTTTTTTCTGTCCTTTTTTTTTTTAATTTGTGTATTTGAAAAGTTTTTTAAATTTTTCTTTGTGTCGAAGGAATGCTCAGTACAAAAATGCTAGCATTGCTAATATTGAATGAATGAGACCTGAACATCGCGGTCTTCTCACTTAGGTGACGTTTTAGAGATATTTGTGTTTTAAAATGTGCCCCACACAAAAAATGCAAATGTTGCTAACGCTGAATGCTGTAGGTTTTATGCAAATTACGCCATGCTAACCGATCAGTCCTACTTGTTAGCATTTGCGTCTAAAGCATTCCTTTGATGTTTTTGTGTAACATGTGTAATGCCCTCTGAGGTAGTTTAGGCTAAAGCCTGTGTAACTGGAATAGTTTAGCTGTTAAATTTAGTGAAACTAAAATTTAGTAAAACTTGTTTGGGGCCCCAGTTTTTATACGTCTGTCCAAACCAGTAGGACTTTTTTTGTTTGTTTGTTTTCAAACAGTTGTAGTAAGAGAAAAAGCTAAATCTTGGTCGAAAGAGCTGCCTTCCTGCTTTGTGTCAATCCAACCTTGACCTCATTTGTCTTCAAGTCTTTTTTTTTTTTGTACACACTAAAACCAAATACACTCCTTTTTTTGTGCAGGTCAGCAATCACACTAATAAGTCTGCCAAGACTGCGTCAAAGTGTCTTGTCTTTCTCATGGATATGACCATGTCAGGATTTGGGCTTTAATGCATCTCCTCAGGTGATAAAACTAAATGCTGAGAACCTCCAGTCATAACTGATGTATAAGCATGTGATTTTTTTTTTTTTTTTTTTTTTTTTTAAATTTCAATGGTTGGTTTTCTCTTTGTATTCTCTGCTGATTTAATTTATTACATGCAAATTGTTTGTTTATTTCGTAACTCATTGTGAGGTATGAATCTCTACTAATATTTGGGTTAATTTGATTGCCTCAAACCACAAGAAACTGCCAGTGCTTTTAAATAAAAAAATATATATACTTATTATTATTGTATATTTGTTGTGATTTTTTTTTTGTGGTTTGTTCAGTAAACATTGGATTTTCTCCAGCTGTTGGACTGTAAAAATGAATACTTAACATGAATATTAATTAGAGCTGATTAGCATAATGTAAATGACAAATATTGGGGGAAAAAATTCAGACACTGAAATGTCGGAAAAACTGGTGCACACGAGCCTATTCAAAGTACATGAGCTGGGGGTGGCTCCGTAATATATGGGGTTTGCTTAGCTGGCGTTCCATGGGTGTGTCTGCAGACGTCTCTGACAGGTAAACACTATGTGTGTCGAGTTACATCCCTTCATGTCCTGCATTCATTCATACTTTTTGGCCTCTTCCAACAGGACATTATGCGGACACGCATGTCTAGAGACGCTCACCTAAGTCTGATTTTAACGTTATCGAACACATACGGAATACAACAGAATTGTGGGCCATTCTGCAGGAAGTTCGGTGTTCATTGCTTACAAAATATTTTCCCAAGCTTGTGGAGTCCATCACCAGTGTGGGACCTACTAAAATTAGATATGTATACTAGTTTTTCAGGCACTTAAGTGTATGTATTGCCTGGGTAAAGTTGTGGAGCAAGTTATTGGCACGTATTTTCTTAAGTTCTTTAAACATTCACTTGGTAATTTAGGATTCCTGGCTTCTGTAATTGGTACTTGGAACCCTTTGCGAAAGAGACGTTTATGTGGTTTTACATAAAACCATTAAAAAACACCCAAAGTATGGGAACAAATATACAAAACAGTTGTCATTCATTGACCTTGTAAGCATTTAGTCAAATCATAATGTCCAGTGTTGCGCTGTGATTGGCTAGCCTAAAGTTCATCCCTGCTGCCCCCAACTGAAGTAGGCAAAGGGGCCGCATCACCACGGTTTTTCTTTTTATGGGCATGCTGCCGGTCCCAGTCTGTGTTAACGCTCTCATTGTCCCAGATAGTGGATGTTTCAGTGTCACTGCTATAGCCTGGTTCTCCTGTGTAGTGGGTTGGGTAGAGGAGCAGAGGTTCCACTGAGAAGGCTAGCAGGTTCCTCTGCTTAAAGTGAGCCAGGTACTCTTCCCTGTGAATAAAGAGATCCCAAAAATCCATTAATACCCCGATCGTCATCACCAGATATCCATAAGTACTCTGATCCTCATCCCAGAGATCTATCAATAGTCCGATCTCCATCTCAGAAATTCACCAATACGCCGATCCCCATCCAAGATGCCCAACAAAAATCTGATCCCCATCCCATCTGTACACTGATACCAATACAAAAGCCCCATCAGTACCCCAACACCCATCCCAGATTCCCAACAATTCCTTATCGATACCCTTATACACATCCAAAAGCCCCATCAGGACACTGATCCCTATCCCAGACACCAATCAATACCCCGATCATTGTCCCAGATTTCCATACATCTGATCCCCATGCCTAATCCCAATTAATACGTTAAGCCCCATCAATACTCTGATTATCAAAACTCTGATCCTGATCCCAAATTCCCAACAACAATCTGATCCCCATTTCCCAGAGATCTAATAATAGCTCATTCCTCATCCCAGAGATCTATTGATAACTTGAAACCCCATTCTAATCTATCAGTACCCTGAACCCCAAACTAAAGATCTATCAATACCCCGATCCCCATCCCAGGGATCAATCTATGGCCCGAGAACATAACTATTGTAGAGCTCTCCAACACCAAGGTCTTGTCTATCCAAAGCACCACTGAGAAACTCTACTATGTACATTAGTAGAGTCACTATAATTACTCTCAGCAACCTCTCTTTAAGTTAACACAGCTAAAAGACATACTGCAACTAGAACATACGTAGGGTGCTTGTTGAACATAACAGGCAGGAACTCATCTACTGGCAGCATTTTCCCCAAAGGTTTGGCCTCCAGCAGTTTCTTAGCACCCTGAAGAGAGAGTGCATATCCCAGAGTCCAATAGGAATAATCAGGGTATACCAAGTTCTTTATTCCCTTCACCCAGCGTTCAGGATTCTTCACCTGCAACCGCTTACGGCCCACGTATCTGGAAAAGGGGGGAAAATTGAGGGCTATTAGGATAATTAGTGTAAACAGCAACTGTGGAGCCACTTTTCATAATCTCAGCCTGTCACAAATTGCGGGTCTGCTTCAGCAACCCTTTCTTCTAATCAGCTTCCAGCCGCTTTGTTGTTTCTCAGCTGGCTTGCCATGTGCGTTCCTAAAGCCAGACGGGAAGCCGGTTTATATCTAAAAACGTCGGAACAAAGGCAAACGCACTTCGTGATATCAAACTCTCCTTACATCAAGTCCCACTGGAGCCGCGTCTGCCGAACGTCCTCCATGATCGTGTTCAGACGTCTCTTGAAATTCAGCTCAAAGCGAACGTCGTCCTCTAGCACGAGTACCTGCTGCTGCTTACGGTCCACCACCTGAGGGAGACAAAATTCTGACAATGTGAAGTTGTGCAATGGTGTAAAGTTGATTCGTCTTCTAAATTCGTTAAACACATTATGGACAATACGCATGGACTCCACAAGACCTCCGAAGGTGTCCTGTCATATCTGGCACCAGGACACACCAATTTTCCAGATCTTCTGTGGAATCTAGCCACCACACCCTACACCCTACACATGAGCAAGCCTTGAACGCCCATGACCCTGTTACCAGCTCACAGATTGTCCATCCTTATACCACTTTTACAATGCACTAACCATTTACATTACATTTACATTTACGGCATTTGGCAGATGCTCTTATCCAGAGCGACTTACAAGGTTACTGGTATTACAGGTGGGCCAACGTAGTGTTAGGAGTCTTGCTCTACCCTTATTGGTGTAGCACAGACTGGCTGCCCAGACCGAGAATCAAACCCAGGTCTCTCACATGGGAGTCAATGATGTTACCGCTGTACCACACCAACCACTAACCACTGTATACTGGGACATACCCAACAAGATCTGCTGTTTTAGAGATGCCCTGATCCAGTTTTCCAGACCTCACAACTTGGTCCTTGTCACAGTAAATCAGATTAGATTTTGTTGCAATTGCACCTGTCAAAAAGTGGTTCAATTAAGCCGAAGAAAACAGTCAGTTCCTGAACTTGATGTGTTGGAAGCAGGAAAAATGGGCAAGCATAAAAATCTAAGCGACTTTGACTGCTGATGAAATTGTCTGTAGGTCTTGTAGGTCAAAACAGTAGGTCTTGCGAAGTGTGTCCCAGTAGACAATAGTTAGTACCTACCAAAATTGGTCCAAGGCAGGACTGGTGAACCAGAAATAGGGTCAAGTGCACCAATGCTCACTGCTGTGTTTGGGTGGACTACAGCTAGCCAATCTAGTCCAATCTCACAAAAGATCCACCAAAGGAACTGTTGCTGACCTCTTGGTGCCCGAGATCACCTTGTGGAGATGTCATCAGAGCTGTTTCGGCAGGCGGCGTTAACCGTTATACCGAGTAGGTATTTTATATCATATATTTATCCTTTAATACCCTAGTTACATTTAATGTTGTGCAAAACAATTTAAACAAATAGTGGCTTCATGGCTGCTCTGTGATTGTTATCACATCTACTCCGAACAACCGCTGCACTATTCACGTTCAGGCGCCCATTAGTACAGAACGTGTGCTGCTCCTACCTGCTTCCAGATGTTGTAATGGCTGAGAAAACAGCCGATCTCTCCTTTAGTGAGCACACGGCCGGAGTAGGGGTCTTGGTAGCTGGGCAGCATCTCTATCCCTAAAACCTGGATCTGTGATGAGTTCAGTGCTCTGAAATAAAAAGGGTTTTCTTTTTAAATAAAGCAAATGATGTTACACAATGCGCATACGATTACCAACGGCCTTTTAATCTCATACTTGCCGTCCACTGCATCTGTCAGCGTGACTTCAATCCCCAAAATGTCCAAAGTGCTCAACATACGCGTCCGACGGTCAACGCGCCGCATTAGATTAATGACGTAGATCTGGCAAAAAAAAACAAAAAAAAAACAAAAAAAAACAGGGAGGATTAATGACCTCTGGATTAAGATTTGTCCGCTAGAGTAGCTTAAAAAAAAACTCAGAATAAGTAGTTCCTGAAGTTCAATGACCACCAGTTATACCACAGATCGGTTGAGTTCTCGACTCGGAAAGTCTTGATTAATTTTCATAACAGCAGCTCCGATGACAAACAAATCTCAGGATTATATTAGGCCTAATCGACAAGAAAGTGGAAAAACGAAGTAAGCCAGTCCAAGCCAGTTTTTTTTCTGTAACAGCTGCTTCATTCTCCATTTTTTCCCATCAACTAGACCAGGTCTCACCCAAAACCGGTGACATTGGTGGCGGAGTGTATGTTGTGGCAGGGTTGGATGTC
>JAOVVF010000042.1:17446526-17461308 GCA_028565595.1 Duopalatinus emarginatus
GCTCCCATACTAGAATTGTATACTAGATTAGCGGTTAAATAGTATATACTCGCTCCAAACTAGTAGGTAGTATTCAATTATGCCATTCCAGACGCAGCCGCAGTATATTTGAGCTGTAGTCACTTCCCCGTAGGGCGGTCCTACAGAAGGAACTCCCCTCTCTTTCATTGGCTAAAACAAAAGCGCCTCCTCATTGTCACTGGACAGTTAGGGTTCAGGATGTGGTGTGTTTATAAATGAACTATTTCTGAACACAGATGAAGGTGACCTCCACATTTAACTCAACCGTGCAGTAAAACACACACTATTGAACACTAGGGGGCAGTAAACACACTTGCCCGGAGTTGGGGGGCAGCCCCAAACCATGGTGCCTGGGGAGCAGTTGGAGGGGTTAGATGCTTTGCTCAAAGGCACTTTAGTCGTGTCAGGGGATGGAACCCGGTTCCCTAACCACAAGCCCACCGCTGCCCATGGCTGTATTTGGTGTCAGACGTCAGTGGTTTGGGGCTGCCCCCTGCTCTGGGCCAGTGTGTTCGCCTCCCCCTAGTGTTCACAAGTGTGTGTTTCACTGCACGGATGGGTTAAATGGGTCAAACACAGCAGGCAAATAGTTTACATAAGCGGGTTGTACAGTGGGGCAGCCGTAGGCTTGTGGTCTTGTTGTCTGAATGGTCCCCAGTTCAATTTTATAGCATCAAAACGAAACTATAATATGACGCAAACCTTATATTGACGTTACGTTGCTGTTTGTTTTTCTCTACCTGTCCCTGCGTGGAAGCCCCAGTTGTCGTCCCGCCGCTACAGACCGAGTCCCCGGCTCTGGACAGCCGGACCTGATCATCTCCTCATTCATCCTTCAGCATTCAGCTCACAGCAATGGAGAGGATTCAGACAAAGCAGTGGTACTTGCTATGCCTGGATTATATATATATATTTTAATACACTAAAGTGCCAGAAAAACACTTGGTATGAACATAAGACACGCACATCTCATGGGACCCGTGTAATGTCAAATAACAAGCTTCCAGAGATGTCTGTCGCTTTATGTATGCAGTGTTGGACGCAAACTAGGAGGATCATAGGTGGCATTGGTGTATACTTTCCATAGGAACGTCTCTACCAGTTTATCTGGCACTTCAGTGCAGAAAGCATCCTGTATTCTAGAGAGAAGCTGTGTATTGGTGTAACGGTGCCATTCCAATATGGGTCATGTTGCATCGTCTACCTTTAGTGGCATCTGGACAGATTCTTCAGTTCAAGTTGTCGGACATCGGCGAGGGCATCATGGAGGTGACGGTCAAAGAGTGGTGCGTACTCGGATCGTTTTTCCTCATTCTTTGTACGTGTAGTAGAGTCAGTCGTGACATTATTTACTTATTTACATACGGCAACGTTTTTCCATGACCTACCCTCCATTGGTCACGTCTCATCTTCTCTGTGGTCAGGTCTGTCTGCAAGGCTAGACTGAATACAGTCTTAATAAACTGGTACATGTCAGCAGTTTCTTGCTCCTCATTGCCAGTCAGCTGATTTCACTGCTCTGTTCTTGTAAAGGTACGTAAAGGAAGGCGATAAGGTCTCCCAGTTCGACAGCATCTGCGAGGTCCAAAGCGACAAAGCGTCGGTCACCATCACGAGTCGATACGACGGAATCATCAGGAAGATCCACTACGACGTGGATGCGATCGCCTTGGTCGGATCGCCTCTCGTGGACATTGAGACAGAAGGGCAGCAAGGTACTTGATCAGTCCCAGAATGCACTGATTCCCAGTTGCTCAGCGGGTCACGTCTCTTTTATGCG
The DNA here is from genome assembly GCA_028565595.1 of Duopalatinus emarginatus. Taxonomy (NCBI): domain Eukaryota; kingdom Metazoa; phylum Chordata; class Actinopteri; order Siluriformes; family Pimelodidae; genus Duopalatinus; species Duopalatinus emarginatus. Next base: position 17,448,328 of record JAOVVF010000042.1, read on the forward strand.
TCCCCCAGATGGCGGCCATGAGGAGGACGTGGTCGAGGCGCCCGCTGTGTCTCATGAGCACACGCATCAGGAGATTAAAGGTCATAAAACTCTGGCTACACCCGCAGTACGACGCCTTGCCATGGAAAACAACGTAGGTATAAACCGACACGTTATGATGCAGCGTTAGGAGCCAGAGCGTCCTGACAGTTTGTCTTTGCTTTGTCAGGTTAAGCTTAGCGAGGTGGTGGGGACTGGAAAGGACAACCGTATCCTAAAGGAGGACATCCTCAACTTTCTGGCCAAGCAGACGGGTGCCATCCTTCCATACGACGACGTGAAGGTGCCGTCAGCGCCAGCTGCTCCTGCCATGGCCGTGAAACCAGCCCCAAGTCCTACACCCAGCGTCCCCCGACCTGTATTTACAGGGCAGGACAGGACGGAGCCACTCAATGGTGAACTGATTTAGCACTTGTTTTTGCCAAGGCCCCTTCACTTACCGTGTTCCTGTGATGGTGTTCGCATTCAGAGCTAGTGTGTCTGTAACAGGGCCTGTCTTTTTGACCACAGGTTTCCAGAAGGCCATGGTCAAGACAATGACGGCCGCCTTGAAGATCCCTCACTTTGGTTACTGTGATGAGGTGGACCTCACCGAGCTGGTGCGATTACGCTCGGAACTGAAAGGTCTGGCTGAATCTCGGGGAGTCAAGCTTAGCTACATGCCCTTCTTCATTAAGGTACGACTGAGTGTGTGATGGATGGATAGAGTGGTATATGGATAGATGATGTATGGGTGTATGGATGCTTGGACTGGTAGTTGAATGAATGGCCAGATAAGTTGATGGTTGGACTGGTAAGTGTATGGATGGTTGGACTGGTCGATGGTTGGACTGGTAGGTGTATGGATGGTCAGATAAGTTGATGGTTGGACTGGTAGATGTATAGATGGCCGGATAGGTAGCTGAATGGTCTAGAATGTGTATGGGTGGATGGACTGGAAGGTGTAGGGTTGGTTGGACTGGTTGGTGAATGGATGGTTGGATAAGTTAATGGATGGAGTGGTAGGTGAATGGAGGGTTGGACTGGTTGATGGATGGACTGGTAGATGTATAGGTGGTCGGACAGGTAGTTTGATGGTCTAGTATGTGTATGGTTGGTTGGACTGGTAGGTGAATGGATGGTCGGATAAGTTGATGGATGGACTTGTAGGTGTATAGATGGTTGGATTAGTCGATGGATGGAGTGGTAGGTGAATTGAGAGTAGGACTGGTTGATGGATGGACTGGTAGATGTATAGATGGTCGGACTGGCTGATTGTATGGATGGATGGATAGGTTGATTGATGGACTGTGATGGATGGACTGGTAGGTGTATTGATGGATGGATAGGTTGATAGATGGACTGGTAAGTGTATTGATGGATGGACTGGCTGCTGGAGGTATGGTACTGCTCAGAGCTCTGGAGGTTTGTTCAAACTAAAGATATTATACTTGCTGTTTTCAGGCTGCGTCTCTCGGGCTGCTGCAGTTCCCCATCCTCAATGCCTCGGTCGATGATGGCTGTCAGAACATTACATACAAGGTAAGCTCAGATAACTCCGTAATTTCTAAGTAACCTTTCAAGAAAAAAAAAATTCCCTCAAATAGACTCCATTCTGATGTTTCTGTTCATGTTTGCAGGCATCCCATAACATCGGTCTGGCCATGGACACGCCACAGGGTCTGCTGGTGCCCAACGTGAAAGGCGTGCAGGCTCTGAGCGTGTTCGAGATCGCAGCAGAGCTGAATCGGATGCAGGCTCTGGGCTCGGGTGGGCAGCTGGGCACGGCCGATCTGACGGGAGGAACGTTTACCCTCTCCAACATTGGCTCGGTGAGTTAGCAGAGGCTCAAACTGCGGGATTTCAATGGGTCTGGGGTTAGAAGAACGCTTCCCATTCAGTTCGAGGTGGTGATTAGAATACATGGGGTCCTTAATAGATCTGGGGGGAATACACTGCCCAAATGTAGCCTTTACACTGAAGTGCCAAAAAATTGGTGCACCAGTCTGATACTTCATAGATCCACCACCAGACATGGACTCCACAAGCTTGTGGAAATATTCTGAAGGCAATGAACACCAGACTTCCTGCAGAACGCTTCACAATTCTGTTGCATTCGGAGGTGTAGGATTTCTGTGTTCCACATCGTGTCACACGGCATCCCAGACGTGTTTGATAACATTGAGATCTGGTGATTTGGGTGTGAATGACTAAACCCCAAACTCAGATGAGTGTTCCTCTAACCATAATCTGGTGTCTCTAGTAGACGTGTATGGTGGTACATTGTCCTGTTAGAAGAGGACAAACCCATCGGAGAGAATGCAGGACATAAACAGGTGGAACTCGTCACACAATGGCGTTGTTCACATGTCAGAAATGTTTGTAGACATACCAGAGGTCCCATGGAATGGCCGGCGCGAGAATTATTGGCACACATAGAAAAATGTGTTTTAAATTATATTAAATTCGGCTTAAAATATGAGTGAAAATACAAATGATAATAATAATAACAATTATTAACAATGAATAACCATTAGTCTATTATAAACATAAATATAAATGGCCATTTAATCATGTAAATCAATCAGTGGCCAGAAGATGGCGCTGCATCCTGAAAACAAGCTGTTTTATTTTGTAGTCTAAACGAGTCTAACATACCTCACAGCCATCGGCTCTTATTTGTTTTTAGACCGCATGCGGTGAATCTGTTTCTGATTCATCTCTGAACCCAACACTCTGGATGGCCAAACAATACAGTGACACGTGCTCATCAGCCATGTTGCACTCAGCCAACCACCAAGGGAGCTTTTGTGATAAGAAGCACGCTGGGTTTAGATGACCTTGAAATGGGTCTCGGAGAGCTGAGTCAGCGCTGCCCGATTCAGCCGTGAGGAACGGATCAGTCGTGGTAGAGATTGTGATCTCACGGTGCGTCAGATCATCTGAAGGGCCTGGTTAAAGAGGGAAAGCAGAAGCTCGAGAAACTTAATTATGTGATCAAATAGAGAAGTAGAGACGTATTCAATACCGCGCTCTGACTTATACAGAGTCTCCCTCTGAGACCAGCGTTTGTTCTCGTGCTAATGAACAGGTGACACGACATGACGGCGCTTTTCTGTTTAATGATTAATGACACCAATCAAAGCAAAGCAAAGCAACCTCTGAAAAGATCAACAGGAGGACACATCGTGTGCATCGTTTTGTAATTCAAGTGACCTGAGAAAAACATCTACGCTATGAACATAAACGCTATTAACGTTACGTAATAATAACCGCACTTAGCCGGTATATCGTTCTTGTCAATAAAAAACAAGTCACAGCTGTTCATACGTGCCGTTTCTTACATACAAACAATTCGTTAACACGTAAACACTTCTCAACGCAAGGTAACTAATGTCGATAGCTAATGCGTTCAATAAAATCGACTTGCTGACGTTTAACAAGAAAGAGCATTAACGTGTACGCGTTTCATGTACTCTGTATAAACAGGCAAAACTTAAACATAAAGCTAGCTAACATAGCTAGCTTAGAACAGCTGTGTTTCATCGATTCATTAAAACGAGCGTGGTAGCATTGAGGCGTGTACTGTATATAAACCTGCAAAATATAAACATAAGGCTAGCTACAACATAGCTAGTTATTATTTATGTTTCTTTGATTCATTTAAAGTAGTAGTACTAGGTTACTCAAGAACAAGCGGACATTATAGCTTTTATGCATTTTATGTGTAAACATCCCAAACAAACAAAGATGGCTAGAACATAGCTAGCTAGCGCTTAGCGTTCTAGCTATGTTGCATTGAATCATTAAAAGGAGTAGTAGTAGGCTACTCGGGAATGAGCATGGTAGAGGTGTGTACACGTTTCGCGTACTCTATATGAACATTCAAAACGTAAACATAAAGCTGTCTAACACAGCTAGGTAGCTAGAACGTAGCTCCATTGATGTTCCATTGATTCATTGAAAGGAGTTGTAGTAGGTTACGAGGACGATTGTGGTAGCATAGAGACGCGTACGTGTTTTATGTACTTTATATAAACTTGCAAAATATAAACATAAGGCTAGCTAGAACATAGCAGCTAGCTACGATTTATGTTCCTTTGATTCATTTAAAGGAGTAGCAGTAGGTTACTCAAGAACCAGCGTGGTAGCATTAAAATGTGTGCGCATTTTATGGACTCATTGTAAACATGCAAAACAAACAAACATGTTTGTAGCTAGCTTGCGAGCTATGTTGCATTGAATTATTAATAGTAGTAGGCTACTCGAGAATGAGCATGGTAGTGTTAAGGTGTGTACTAGAGAACTGTGCGGGACTGTGCGCGACCGCAATGTGTGTGCAACGTGTCCGCCCAATCCCGCAATGTTTATGTCTACTCCCGCCCGCAGCCCGTGAAGCTATGAGAATTATTCCCGCACATTGATAGAGATGTATTGATTTTGTAATATAGGATATTAATAGAGATTCGTAGGGTTTGTTTCGTTTTTCCTGACCTGCAGCTTTTGACGCACTTAGGCTATAGTCTATAATCCCGCAGTGTTTTGTTTCTGCCGCCCATTCCCGCCCGCAGCTAAGTGCGAACCGCCCGTTTCCGCGAGATTTGCGTCGGGACCCAGCGGGACCCGATCCCAGTGCAGACCTCTAATGTGTACACGTTTCATGTAGTATATATGAAATGCAGAACATAAACATAAAGCTAGCCAACATAGCTAGCTATCTAGAACGTAGCCAGCTAGCTATTTGTGCTTCATTGATTAATTAAAAGGAGTAGTATTAGGTTACTCAGGGACAAGCATGGTAGTATTGAAACATGTACCCGTTTCACATACTTTATATAAATAAAGCTAGCTAACTAAGGAGTAAAGTTACCTTTAATCTGCAGCATAAGGTCGTGTCCTCGGTGCCGATCATCCCCGACCAGCTCGAGTAGTGCATAGTGATGACAGGACGTTGAGGACGGAGCGATCAGGTGTCCATGACTTAATTGTGTTTGTGACGTTTTAGATCGGAGGGACCTACGCCAAGCCGGTGATCCTGCCTCCGGAGGTGGCCATCGGAGCTTTGGGAAAGATCCAAGTAAGTGCCCGGGTTTCGGCAAGTTTTAATAAAAAAGAGATCACAGCTTACGACTATGTCTCTCACATGACATATAATTATTACATTAAGTCTGAATATAAAAAAAGAAGTCATTTGAATGCATAATTAATAATAAAATAACTTTAAACAAGCTTATTTAAAAAATGAAATGACAAATTTTATTTATTTAGTAGAATGGTAAAGTTTCATTAAACTTTAAATAATTAAATAATTCAACAAAAAGCTGCCAGTTGTAATGCTGCTGCTAAATATATTTTAATGAAATGTATATAAAATATATACAATTAAGATAATAATAATAATAATAATAATAACAGCCACCATCAGTGGTCTAAAGAAAATATTGTCCGTTTCTTATTTCCCCATTTCCACATCGCTTCCCCATCTTGTCCTCTCGTGCAGATCTTGCCGAGGTTCAACGCCGGTGGCGAGCTGGTCAAAGCCCACGTGATGAACGTGAGCTGGTCGGCTGATCATCGCATCATCGACGGCGCCACCATGTCCCGCTTCTCCAACCTGTGGTGCTCGTACCTGGAACGACCCACCTCCATGCTGCTAGACCTCAAATGAGACACACTGTAGGGTCCTGACCGAATTAGGGATTCAACACTACGCCCACTGTGCCTTTACTGCCGCTATTCACAATAAAGGAGGACAACGTGGATTTTTGCTTCGACTCAACTCGGATGTGCGTGTGCATATTGTAATAAAACTACAGATAAAATTTAGACTTGAAAATTAAAAGCCATGTTCCAATCACGTTCAGATCTCTCCTTTATCGACTTCCTGTCGTCTTTTCCAGCGTCATTTTAAACAAAGTTAAAACGCTCAGCTCCGTCTGAGATAATATGGGAAGAATTTTTGGGTTGTGGCAAAAATTCTTGTTCCAAAATGTTGGATAATTGTACAATGAGGACAAAATATACAAAACAATAGCATTCGATTTGTTAAGCTCAAATACGTCCATGACTTTAGTTTCTAATTAGCAAATATCGTTATAGCTACGACTGCTACAGTTATCTTTCTATTAGCAAGCTAACATCACTCGAAAGCTAGTTCAATATATTATCTAGCTAGCCAGTAGATAAAAATCCAAGCCAGTGTCCCTCTGTACAATATACATTTATTTCCATGCAATAAATTAAATTAAATAAGCAATAACACTTAGTATCTAGACACAATAGTATTAACTTTTAGCCTGCTAAACAGATTACTTTATAACTAGCTAGCAAATTAACAATACCAGTAGCTACGCTACTCAGTAACCACTCAACTGCTCTGCTTAACTTGGTACGATGACACAGCTAGCAAATAAAATGAATACAAAATACATTATCAATGTTGCTGTATCACTTACGTGTGTAATTACCACCCGGTTCTACGACTAACCAGTCAAACTAATATCACTTTGTAGCTAGCTACATTGATACTAGACTTTATTTTGCTAGCTATCACTGTAGCTAGTTATTTATCGACCCATATTGACTGGCATGCTAATGACATCATTGTTAAAATTCGCTAGATGGCTTGCTAACTTCTTAGGCAGCTAGCAAAGTATATGCATCACGCATTGCTACTACTACTTATTATTATTAAAATTGTTATTTAAAATTGTATTGTAATTTCCAGTTGTTGTAATTATGCTAGCTAGTTAGCTAGCCATTTAGCTAACATGTTAAAAAAACACACCATCACTGTTGCTATGTCTGTAATTACCACTCAGATATACAACTAACTAGCAAGCTAATATCATACTGTACCTAGCTACGATACTGGATTTTTTTTGCTAGGTATTACTGTAGCTAGTTCTATTAGCTAATCACTTAAGTTTGACTATCAATATAGATACATATTATTATTATTATTATTATTAATTAAAGGCCACTTTTAATTTTGTTGAAACTTAATTGTTGTAATTTTGCTAGCCGATTAGCCAGTCATCTAGTTAACGTTAAATAAAATAAACCATCACTGCTGCTATATGTCTGTAAATACCACTCAGTTATCTCAGTTATATGACTAACTAGCTAGCCACAATGATACAAAATTTTCTTTTGGTAGGTATTACTGTAGCTAGTTCTTTTAGCTAGTCACTTCAGTTTGACAATCAATATAGCTACAGCTTTTATTATTATTATTATTATTATTATTTCCTTTTTTTTTTAATCATTATGCTAGATAATTGCAAGTTACCTAGCGTCTGTGTTAAAAAGCCAAATTTATGACCCCTTAGTTAAACTGCTAATTAGCAAGCTGCTTCGCTCTTATACAGCCTGGTTTCCTTTGTACTATTTGAGTCATTTATGCTAATTCGCAGCTAAAGTCAGTCACGTCAACATTAATTGGTTAACACATTTTTAAATAATGATTTGAGGAACATTTGTGAGGTAGTTAGCGCGACTCATGAGGGGAAGCGAGTGCCGTAAGAGTGACGTTAAGGTTAAAGAGTGACAGTCGGCCATGTGAACAGCGGGACACGGTGCTACTGAGGGTCTGGTCTCCTCTCAGAGTCCTCATCATCCTCACAATGAGCTTCTTGTCAGAAAGACAGACTGTTACTTCATCTGGAACCACTTACAGAGGCGGAGTGGCACTGATGCACTGTTAAAGCATGCTGTCACGAACGCGTTGTCTATTGTACTGTCGGTGGGGGGAGGGTGGACGATGTAGTGGGAGAGAAAAAAAAAAAAGACAAGACATTAAAAGTGTAATAATCAATAATTCCAGCCTAGGATATTGTTTGTTTGGATACGTTTCCTGTCGGTCATTTTATACTGCACCTAATTTACTATGAATTATTTACTCAATCATTATCTAAGCTGCTTATCCTACTACTGGGTCACAAGAGGTGCTGGAGTCATTGAATAGAAGTCTCCAGGCATTACCGGCCAAATACACAGATACATTGTTCAAATTTAGTGCAATCAAATTCGCCTGACTGCATGTATTTGGACTGAGAGAGAAAGCCAGTAGTCCTGGAGGAACCCCATACAGATTCCATACAGAAAGGATCCTTTCTGGATACCGACTGCACTGACGTACCAAAGAACAGTGGCGTCTCTGGCACAGAAAGTCCGGACGATCTGTTCTTTTATCTGAGCAAACCTCTAAAAAGTTTTCACCAATCCATGAATGAATGAGTTTTCATTTGAATTTCTATTGAATTGTCAACTTCACTCATAATATTGACTTGCTTTTAGTAGCGGCTAACAGAACTGTGATGGCTAGCTGTGTAGCAACGCTGATATGCAATGTTTACTAAACTATTTATTTTTATTGGCTGTGGGGCCAAAGCGATTGTGCCCCTCAGTTCATTTTAGTTTAACACTGACAGGCCAACCCCCGTGGTCACCAAAACGAAGCCTGCTCATGGAAGTACTGGCCTTTACATAACAGTTACAGGAAGATATTCGGAATGTTTCAAACACATCTGGGATGCCATGCAACGTGGTGTTCGTTTCCTATAAAATGTTTTTTTGCAAGCTTGTGGCGTCCATGACCCATAGGGGACCTAGTGTTCTCACAGCAAAATAATAAAAAATAAAAATAAAAATAAAAGGAAGGTAGTTGCGGTTATTATTAATATTAAAATTAATATCAATATTTAATATTATTCCTATTATTATTTTTGCAGGGTTATGCACCACACTTTTTTTTGTTACACATCTCTTAAATTCTCTTACACAGAATGTATTAAAGTCACTGCTCCCCAGGCGCCATGGTTTGGGGCTGCCCCCCGCTCCGGGCATATGTGTTCACTGCCCCCTAGTGTTCACTGGTGTGTGTTTCACTGCACGGATGGGTTAATGCGGAGGTCACATTTCTCTGTGTGCAGAAACAGTAGGCACATAGTTCACTTTCACTTTCCTGTAGCTTCTGGCATGTAACAATTAATTCTGACTGGACCCAGGACGGAGCCCTGAGGCACACCCCAGTATTTATATTATTCTTCCATGGCTATGTACCACACTTTTTACACATTATCTAACGTCTAGACAAGCAAAAGGACATTGTTTTCTCATTACTGTTGTTTTATTTTTCAGTTAACTAGCACCACTCGTTAACGGAATGGTGTTAAAATACACTACATATTGCAATATTTCTCTTTTTTAAATAAAAAAAGAAGGAAAATTTAAAAGTGACCCAATATGAAACAGAAGTAATGGCAGTCATAGTCAAAATATGAGCAAGCAAATAAGGAAGGTGAAGAATAACATTCAAAATCAACCATTTCTTTTGGTCCAAGCATTTACTTGGGACAGTAGGACACAAAATAATGTCTTGAAGAAGGAGTCTTTATGATTATTGCAGACGCACAGAAGTGTATCTCAGTTTATAACGGGTAAGAGCATCCCAGCTCCTACGCACTGTGACTTTGATAACAACCTGGACAAGGAACATTTTGCCATTCCTGTCACTCCTGGAATGTAACAGTCCATTCTGACTGGACCCAGGACGGAGCCCTGAGGCACGCCACGTTCCAATCCTTCACTATTACACGTCCTGGTTGCATTTTCCGAGCTCTGGATTGTAATGGATTTCTAAAGTCCTTAATTTCTTTACACAAGACGTGACCGCCGAACACATGTACTTGTGTTAAATAATAATAATAATAATAATAAAAAAAAACCTTAGGTGGCATTTATGGCTAGAGCTAACTCTGGAAGACAAAAGGACAAAACAAGTGGACAGAGCTCAGCTCATGTGGAATGCACACACTGGAATGTGACGGATAGCTGTACAAAATAAATATATGCACACAGTGTAGGAAGAAGACGATGACGACAGGGTTCTAGAGATGCTAAAAAGAAGACGACGAAACACGTTACAGCTTTTCACTTTGCTAATGAAGACCTGCTCGTTTAAAGTCCAGGCCTTGACTCCCTGCTCGATTCGCGACAAAGCTCTCGTGGAATGTTCCATTTGGCATTATCTCGACTGATCTGTATAGCTAAACCCAGCCCGGGAATGTCCGCAAACTCCCGCGGGTTCTAATGAAGCAGCACTCGTTTAGATTGCATTGGCATCATGCTTAAAAAAAACAGACAAACAAAGTAGGCGAACGTCACGTATCGGATAGCTAGCTACGTAGTAGTTTAGTGGGTTTTTTATTTTCCTTTCAAGTTGCACCCGCCTGCATTAGTGGTCTGTTGATTATAATTCGATCCGAGCCACCTGAGGGTTTCGAAGCACATGTACAAACCGAGGCCGTTTTTTTTTCTTTTTAGTTACAGATGTGTAATCAGGATTCTTTAAAACTACTTTTAATCAATAATCCAAGGCAGCTTTCCTTCACATAAATAACATAATGTACATTCTTATAAAATAAAGTATCCACAGATGACAGCTAACACATCTAGAGTGAGGGGGACCGCTACACGAACAGCACTATATACACAGAGACGTGGTGGATCACCACACGGAAAGTTACCGAGTCTTAATATCGTCCGTTTCTGTAGAGTCTTGTGTTTTGATTATCGCGCTTTGATCCCTGTTGTAAGTGAATATACTTGGACAGATGTTTTTCTTTTGCTTTCTAACAGAGCACTGAAAAGAAGCAAGGCAGTAACGAGACGAATACAGTAACTAATCTTTGTGCTAGTGAGAAGATCGGGTTGGGGGGGGTGTCAAGTGTCAGGTTTGGTTTCGTCTCTGAGAACATGTGCGTGTGTATACGTGTATATTTGTATGCGTATGCGTATGTGTGTGTGTGTAGACAGGCAGCTTTGTGATGGACTTGATTGTTGAGCCTTCGGCGGCTTAAGGCTCCTGAAGGGACCGTGGTCCATTTCGAGGGTATGAGGGAGCCCCTGAAGAAGGCGGAGGTCAGGTGTCGTCGTCCGTGTCCTCGATAAGGACTTTGGTGTCTCGCATTTTGGATCTAAGCAAGAAAGAAAAAGAACAAACGGTGGCCATTAGATTTGATATAACAACAACAACAACAACATGTGGTATTAAAATCGGTTTGAAGCTTAAAAGTGGGCGTGGTCTAAACCTATACAATAGCCTAATTTGACCCTGATCACGTATTACAGCAAATAAAAAACCACTGGTGATGTAAAGGCGCTCGTACTGGGAGGCGAGGCGAGGTCGTCTCAGCGACATGCTGTAGCTCCTCTTCCAGCTCTTCTTGCCCTGCCGGTTCCTGACGCCGTCCTCCTGGTCCATCATCTGCTCCAGGAGCGCCTGGTCGTCAGCATTCAGCGGCGCCACCGAGATGTCCCGCACGGCTCGGAACTCGCCGCAGTTGTTCAGGTGCTCGTTCTCCAGGCGGAAGAAGTTCCAGACGAAGCGTCTGGACGGGACAGAAAAGAGACGAGTCGTGTGTGTAGTGCAGCATGTGATTGTTTGAGCTACCGCATAAGATCACCGCGTGTCTTGGTGCTTCTCACCTGAAGACCTCCAGTGGCGCGAGGACGGTGGCCAGAATGTCGGAAATTGACGGGTGTGGGGTCAGTACCCCTAGTGAGAGAGGAATGGTCCAGGCAAAGCGCAAGATCACGTCTTCTAATATGGCACAGTAATAATAAGCCTGTTGGGAAACAAAGTGATGACGCCGTCAATACGTCAAACCGGTAACTATAGCAACCGGTCGTGCCGTCATAAACAATAAGGCTGTAGTGCTGTAAATAAAAGCTACCACAGAGTAATCGCATGCTTACTTTCTGTGGGTAGACGATCTCCTCGCGGAGAAGCGTGTTCTCCCCGGCGTTGCGGTCAAACAGACCCCAGTCCATCTTCAGGTCCCAGATGAGCGTGTAACAGGAGTTAATTATCGAGCAGGCGATCAGCAGGTAGAAGAAGATGTCCGAGTCTGTATGTGTGTTGGCTGAAAAAAGAAATCCAGTTTTTTTTTGCCGTTTTTCAAACTCTGTGACACATGAAAGCTCAGCGTTTCTCGTCTAACGTGACTTCCTGATGAAGCGCTCACCTTTGTGGGTCTTGTAGAGCGCCGCAAAAGTCACCACGAAGAAGGTGGTGGAGTATTTGCCGGCGTTGACTAAGTGAGGGAAGGCTCGCTTCGTGTCTCTGTAACGCCTCAGGCACTGCACGAAGCGGAACCAGGCTGGCAGACACTGGATGACGGCTCGCACGCCATACGAGTAGGTGTTGCACATGACTAAATGAGCACGTAAATAAATAAATTGATTAAATAAATCACGAGTGTTTTTACATACGTGAGTAAATTGTTCAAAAACATATTTTAAATAACCTACTCCAGGGCGGATCGGTACGAATCTCGAGCTTCTCGTAGGATTTCAGCCAGTCTAGCTGTACGCTGTAGTAGCAGATCAGGTACTCCAGGTCCATGAGGACGATGGACAGTGAGTTGAGCTGATCGGCCAGCCAGAAATCAGCAAAGCCCACTCTGTGAAACGGAGCGGTGACCACTCGGAACTGAGAGCAAAAATAAAGGATAACGTTTTTTAGCTGTAATGAAATAATAACAATAATAATAATATATTTTCTGTAATATTAATATATTAATAAAATTGTATATGTAACAATAATAGTAAAAAGTTATTTGCAGCATTTGTAATAATAATAACAAAAACAACAACACATTTAAGGTATTGTAATATGAAATAATAATAATACATTTTCTGTAAAATTAATAATTAATAATACTACATTTTAGATGTAGTAATAGGGATAAAAAAAACTTTGCCATATTAGTAGTGGCAATAATAATAATAATAAAATAAAAATAAAATATTTTAGACGTAATAATCCTGATAAAAATACCTTGCATAAATACTAGAGGTAATAATAGCGATAAAATACTATTAATAGTGGTAATAATAAAATAAAAATAAAACATTTTAAGCGTAATAATAGTAATAGAAATACTTTGCAGTGTTAAT
>JAOVVF010000042.1:17467298-17481782 GCA_028565595.1 Duopalatinus emarginatus
TTTGAAGACCGACTCAATCCTCCTCAGCATGGACGATACCAGCGTTACACAAATTTCTGGATTTTTTTTTTTTTTTTTTTTACAGACTAAGAGTGGTTGTTAATGCTCTACATTTCTCTTTAAAATGCCTCAAAGTTGTTCAATTAGGATTCAGGTCATTATTTAAAAAATAAAAGATTTGAGTTTTGAGTTCCTAGTGTGCGGTCTAAAACTGTTAGTTTTTAATTTAATTGAATTTTTATTGAAAATAAATTTTTATTTATTTGACATTTAAGTGAAACTGCACAGGGGTGAACTCATGTCTAGGAGATACTGTGTAAATTTCAAGATGGCGGCCATGTTCCGGACAGAGCCTAAAAGACAGCCCCCCACCCCCATTACTTGCTGGGCGTTTCCGTTATGTTTTCCCTTTCGTTTCTGCAATAAAACGTCTCTTGTATACAAACATATGCATCGGCAGACACGGCCAATGACGGGCATAGCTGGCGTTGGTACCTCTTTCGCACACAGGCTCGTCTGCACCAGTTTTTCCTGCACTTAAGCATCGACTTATTCTTAAAATAAGATAATAAGATAAGATAATCCTTTATTAATCCCACAATGGGGAAATTTGCAATTACAATTGTTAGTGTTGTTGTTAGCTAATGCAGTGGCTGTTACTATAGAGACGTACTAGACGTATTAGAACCTAGGGACCAAACCGACCGATTTGTGCTGACCAATCAGAATCGGGAATTTGGTAAAAATATTTAAATATTGAAACAAAACGAACGTTCGATCTTAGGAAAGGATTTCATCCTGATTTCAATTTCCACCACATTGGCGTGTAATCTTGAAATAACGCGGAATTGTGGACCGTACTCTGTACGTTGCCGCAAGCTTCTGGTTTCCGTGCCCTGTGACGGACCGACTAAGTTTTAGACTTTGGAGTACTGTAGTTGTTATCGCACTTCGAAGGCAGTAAGTTTAGTCACGACGACAAACTACGTCTCGAGCACGAGAGCGATAAGGTGATCGCTGAGTAAACATTGGACTGTTCCTTTATAAGCTACCCGTCATGTAGACAAATCTCTTTCATTTCCAGATAAAGACTTAAGAAGACTGAAGTGTGCAAGCGGTCGACGTAGCGTGTCGGCTTATCGCCGCGCGCTTATCGGCGATCGCTGATAAGGAGCGTACGTAAACAGCCTGGGTAAACGAACTGAGGGAGAAATAATAGACGTGAGGCTTGTCCGCCAGTGCGGATATAAAGCGCTACACGTCTACACAACCTTAATAAACGGTGTAGGGTTTGTTTAGCCAGCATTCCCTGGGAACTTCTCATACATCTACGTCGACAAACGTCTCGGACACGTGAACGCGACGTGTGACCAGTGACACCAGTTCACTTCCTGTGCTCATTCCGAAAGGACAACGCGCCACCACGCGCGTCCCGAGACGCCGAATTACGGTTAGAGGAACACTCACGTGAGTTTGGGGGTTTGTTATTCCCGCCAAAGCGTTATAGAATACTGGAATCCGAGATGCCATGAAACATGCTGTGGAAATCCTACACCTGGGAATACAGCAGAACTGCGGCGCGCTCTGCAGGAAGTACGGCGTTTATTTAGTATTAGACTATTAGACTGTTTTTTTTTTTACAATGTTTTGTAATGTAATGTAAACTTTAATAAAATGTAATTGAATTTTAGAAATAACTGATGCTAAGCGCTCACCTTGCAGAGATGCTTGTAGGCTAAACGAACCCCACACCGTTATGAAGCCACCACCAGGCCGCGCATTTTGCATAGCCGCGACCGTTCCGGTTTTTCTGCCACTTCGTTGTAGGTTACTCTGGTTTTTTAAAATTAATTTTCAATGCAAAACAACAAGCAACAAAGCAGCCCGGAGTGACCAGAAGAAAAACTGGTACAGACGAGCCTATGCACAATCATGTCAAATATTAAACTAGTGCACCGTTTTTTCTAGCACTTCAGCATTTGTAACTAATCATACGGACAATTTCTTGTACATCACATGACTACTGGTGATCACGGGTTCAACAATGAGCCACCGCAGCCCTAGTAGTAGCTGGTGGTGATCAAGTGTTTCTGGGACATTTTTCTACTGCAAAAGATTTACTCCAGGATTTTCCCGGAGCGTTCGAAACGTGGCCCGGGTCCAAACCAAACACGGCTTGTGTGATGTTTCTCTCGGCGTTGGAAACAGTGCACCATGGGAACCGAGCCACAAGGTTTGGGTAACCCTCGGCATGAGAACTGCAACCGGGTCAGTTTGTCTGGTGTGTTCTATAAAAAAAAAAAGAAAAAGAAAGAAAGGAAGAAAACGAAACACAAACATGCGGTTCGATTACGTGAGAGCTGTACGCCTGGAGCGGCTGCTTTCTCACACAGCTGGAGCTCGGGGGTGGACGCCGAGGTCTCTGGGAAATCTGTGATTCTCTCAGAAGCTCTTCAGGGTTTGCAGGAGGACATTCAACAAGCAGCACTAGTGCTACTAGTAGTATATAAGTATAGGAGTACAGCCTGTACAGTCTGGACCCCCCCCGCCGCCGCCACAAAACACTCATGAGGTAACAATCGGTCCACCAGACGAACTGACGAAACCCCTTATCATCAAGGTGAAATTTTGAGCGTGTGATCTCAGCCTCTGTCTGGCCGACCCTGTCATAATAACGCGCACAAAAAGTCAAAAAGTCACAAAATGAGGGGTTGAGGCTGGCAGACGCCGCCGCGATCCGCCCTCCCGAGCTAACGTCACCGCGGTAGCCGCCGTTACCGCTGGCGTGCTCGAAATCCACAATGATCACCATTAAGTGCACTTAACCAACACCCCTAAAAAGGAGCGTAAACAGACAGAGAAAGCAGATTACTGTTATTTGCAGATAATTACAACCGACTCGAGCCCACGGCTTTGAGCTCGGCGTTGAGGGGGAGCGCGGCGTCTCTGGCAGCTCCAGTGGAGGAAAGGAAAAACGGACCAAAAATGGCGATGGCATCGCGACAAGAATCTGGGCACGGTGCCTGGGACTGTGTGTGTGTGTGTGTGTTTCAAAGACGGAGTGCGTGTTCAGACTAAGCATGTGTCAAAATTATTTCGATCTTCAGATCTTAATAACTGCCTCACCGTTATTTATATATAAATATATCATTTATTTGTAATACAGCAAAGTGATATTCCATAGTAAATTTCTCAAGTTCTGAAAATGGTTTTATTAATATTAAATTTAATAAAAATTTAATCTCTCACTTAGCAGTAAAAAAAAGAACCTTTAAGTGTAACAGAAATATTGATTTGATTTATATTGTGATATATATCGATATCGATATATTACCGACATGAAAAAAAAATTGTGATAATATTTTTCCCCCCATATCACCCAGCCCTAGTACTAACCACTGTATATTGCAGGGACATGCCACATGACCTGCTGGTTTGGTTATGCTCTGAAACAGCTGCTTAGGCATAACAATTTGTACCCCGTCAAAGTCACTCAGTCTAATACATTGCAGGTCCCTTATGAGCCTTAGGTCTGTATGTGTGTGTGTGTGTGTGTGTGTGTGTGTGTGTGTGTGTGTGTGTAGAACTGGACGTATGCTCTGCAGACTAGATCACAGCTCCTTCTGTTCAGTAAAGCCGCAAACGAGGCTGTCGTACATGACATCGAAAGCCACTAAGAGCTGCTCGACTGCTGCCAAGAAAATGTCCACCTGTGACACACACCAAACAGACGGAATTCCCAGAATAATTTCGGAAACCTGAATCCGGCTTTCAAGGAGCGAATGATGACTAATGCGACGTTAAGGCTGAAAGTAAATAATCGGCTTATTGTCCGCGGTGCAATTTAACAGACGCCGACAACCGGAGCTGGCAGGTGAACAACAAATCAAAGTACATGCTGATAGTCAGTAACGCCGTACATCGAAGTACCGGATCAGCACGATAGCCTTATCTTGAAGCTGTAGATGATGTACCTTCAGGACATGCTGTTGTAAGAAAACAGTCTACTTTGTAGTGAGCCACATCGTAGCACTGCGTTGTTGATTGTTTTGCTTCAACAGCACTTTTTCCTCAATAGATCATTTCCCCTGAGAACATTATGCATTATGCACGGTGAAACATGGTGGTGGCGGGATTACATAAAGCAATACTGATGGACAAGCGGGTTATCTTCAGGACGTGCTGTTGTAGGAAAACAATTTACTTTTGTTGCTGTTGGCAGCGTTTAATTCAGCCGACATTACATCACCGCATTGTTGATTACTTCCCTCCGAAACCACAGATAACGTATCTTCACAAACAGTATCAGAAATTCTGGGAAAAACCTTTGAATATCCAATAAAACAGCAAAAAAATCCATTAGTGAAAACAAAACAAAACTGTGTCTCTACCAGTATTACAGAAGCCTAATGGATGCTCCCACCACCGCGCTTCACAGAGAGGAAATATGTACTTAGGGTGAACTGCCGGTTTTGCAGTTCTGGCAAGTAGAGACCTTGGTGGCACGTTCAGAAAGTTACAGTTTTAGTCCTATTAGATCAGAGAAGCTTCTCACCACATGTCTTTATACGTGTCTTTATATTTTGCCTGGAGCTTTTTGCCACTTTTTGCTCAATCTCCCTGAGAGTGCTATCATTGCACAGCGAAGCACGGTGGTGGCGGCATCGCATACTGATCAATACCGATGGACACCATTTTCCTACAACAGTTTTTTAGTTGTACTTTGTGGTGGTGGCGTTAATTTCTGCCCACATCACACCATAATGTTGTTGATTATTTTCCTTCAACAGCACTTTTTCCTCAATTGCTGCACGGTGAAGCACGGTGGTGGCGGCATCGCACGGAGTAACACCCATGGCCTCTTGCTTGCTTCTTTGACTGAATGTAAAGTCACAGATTTTCGAGTTTTTGCCAAAAAGAAATTAAAACCTGTAGCCTTAACTACGAAAAAAGCGCTATCCAGGTTACATTTTTGCTTACGGGTGTCCAGCTATTTACTATTTCCAAATTAGTATGTGGAATAAGTCTCATATTCACTACCTGGAAACTAGTATGAAAAAAAAACCCACTGCCCTGTGTTACTTTTCTAAACAAAGTAAATATAATTACGATGACGGAGAAACCGGATAAAGAGGATTAAGAAATTAACACTCGTAAGACCGAGCGCCGTCCCGCACCAGGGATGCATGTTTAAAAATAACCTCTTATCAGGACGCGAGCGGTAATTTGAGGCAGACTAACACGACCCAGCCTGAGAGCATCTGCAAGTGCATGTGCAATCAAGGATATGTAGAATGTGCCGTTTAATTACTTCGAAACGTCTTCCTCCCGGGGTTCCTTCCTTTAAAAAAAAAAAAAAAATTGCCGTAGACTTCAAAAAAGCAAGCAGGATTAATTCGAGATGACATGAAATAAAAAGATGTTTAAACTTAAAAGTAAGCCAGATTTTTTTAAAATGACATATAACATAAAATGCTATTAGATATTAGATAAAAAGTTCTTTAAATAATTTGTTAATAACTTTTAGGGGCATGTTAGAAGTTTGGAAAAATAATAATAATAAAAAGGGTTATTATTATTTATATATTAAGGGTTATTTATATATATAAAACTATATATAAAAAATAATAAATTATACAATTTTAAATTATAAAGAATATTCAAACAAATAAAAAAAAAAATCACAAGTTTCAAACCTTATTTCTTTTTTAAAAGAAAATTAATTCAAGCGCAATATGAGTAAATATTTTCAGTGCACCCTTCAGTCATGTCGGTAATGGGGATTGAACAAGTGACTCTCTGGTCACAAGTCAGGTTTCTTGACAACAATCCTACAACTGTGCCTGTTAACTTACCTTAAATAACATGATAACATGTTAACGTTTGATGCTTTAATCATCAGACACCAAAACATGGGTTCTGTAATGGAACCTGTTGTATTTCTGGCTGTGTGACTTCAGCAGGCAAAGATTTTCACGTTAAAGACGGTCATTATATGCAAAACGGTTGACGCTGATATACACAGAAGGGCTGATTAAAGCCCGGCTTCCTTTAACGCATGAACAGACGCTTCGATTCATCATCATTTCTCACATCATCGAAACGAGAACCGAAAACCTGGACGTCTTGGATATCGCAGGGATCTCTACAAAGGAGAAACGTGCAGTGCGGTATAACACCCTGTACTCTGAGCTCCTGATGGGAGAAGGAAAGTGACGTTCCTCCTGTGAGCTGCTTAGCAACCGGGAGAAGTCTCTGTAGGTTTCCAAGCTTGTTGTTTCTCTCTGAAAGCCGTCAGTGATGTACGCCTCCTTTAACCAGCGCTCGATTAAAATCTGGAGACAAACTGGACTCTTGCTGCACTTTGTCTGTACCTTGTTGCTGATGTGTTTACCTAGTAATGGGTTTTGAACTCACAACCTTCTGGTCCCTAGTGCAGCAATAATGGATAATAAAGTAATCAACTTTACTTTCTTATTTATGCATCTGAGCAGTATAAGGTTAAGGGCTTTGATCACAAACCTAGCACTGGAAGCTTGGTGGTGGTGGTGGTGGTGGTGGTGGGATTTAAACTCATGGCCTTCTGATCAGAAGTCGAACATCCACACCACCGAGTGTAGGTGTTCGAAAATAATGGACCAGGAAGCGTATTTGCTTGGCTGTGAAGCTATTAAATAAACCCCATACTGATATTTAATACTGAAACTTTTACCCTCAATCGATGGAGCCTGGTCCTGGGCGGAGTACAGCATCTCCTTAAAAGCCTGTGGAAACAAGAGAAAAAAAAAAAAAGAACATGAGACACGGTTTCCAGTGTTCACGTTACGCACCAGCATGCGGGCTGAGAAATACAGGAACCGAGCCACGGGAGTGGAAATAATTCACCGTGAACTAAAGCTAGACAGGAGGAGAGGAAGTGGAATAAAATACTGATGTTTCATAGCATTTCCGTTAGCCTGATGAGACGTTACAGTCTAGAAAATCCACACCGAAATAGACGCGAATAAGTCAAGTGCCGGATCAGGTGCATTGTGTTAAATAATAATGCTTGCAGTCATCCTGGAAAGGTCAGTGTGTCCATTTTATTCATGAGGATGGTCAAGATTAAAATGTTCCCTGAAGACATTCATTATACATTTGTTTTTTATTCTATTCATGATAAACTTTTAGGTCTTATGATCAGGCCTGTTGACAGACTTGCTGGGGCCCGAGGCATGAAGGCTTCACATGTACCACAGTACCAATATTTACTATTAAATAATTCAATTAGAGTTCATTTTTAATTATGTACTTTTGACAACTTAGCTACATAACTTTTAATTCCAACACTGTCAACAATAAAAATTCTTAAAAATTCAAATATTTCTCTTGTTACATTTCTGATAAGGTTAGTTAAAGTAAAAAAACTGACACAACTAGCACGCTAGCTAGGAAAAAAGGGGTTTTTTTTGTTGACATTTTAAAATGTCATTCTCTTTTAACCTTCATAACATTCAGAGCATTACATTAGCTATCCGAACTTTAGCTAAACTAAAACTTGGTTTCAGTCTAGTTACTGAAACAGAAATAAGCTGTAATGTTGCTGTAAATATAAATAAAGATTCAAAAGGTTACAATAAAACATGGCAACATTAAAAAAAAAACCTGGCACAATATTAATAAACTAATCTGACGCATGTATTAATTGACATTTTTGTTTCATTGTTTGTTTACTGTACGTTTGATCTGGTTAATATTTACAGAACTTTCATTTGCACCGAGAATTTTTTTTGTGCTTACAAAGACTGATCTTTGGTCAAGTCTGAGGGTTCACTTCAGCTGAAGCCGACATGCAACCAGGCAACGTGTGACTCGATTCCTTGAACTTAAGGAAGTCTAATGACTTAGGTTTCAGAATGTTGGTCACATTACGGTCTGTAGATAAAAACAACTTTTTCACCCAAAAATGAACAGCACTAAGTGTATCCAAGCCTATTTGACTGAAAGACGAGTAAAATAAAAAAAAATACTTAACTAAACAAATAGCGATAACGAAGAAGTATAAACACATATAAGCATTTGATCTCATTTTGTAAAACATTTCTATGCAGAAAAAGTGACGTATTGAATTGAGTGGGAAAATTGAGCAAGACAAACCTCTGATGATGTCACATCCCATATAAACCAAGAACCGTTTGTTAATAAGCTTAAGAAATTAATTAGCTATGATTGTTACTATCTTGGCACTAAAGTCACAACAATGAGATTGACTATAAAATTGCGTTGAGAATTATCACAGATAATGAGCTAGATAGCTATAACTGCTATTACTGTTCATTTTTTCAACAGATTCGCTAGCAACTCCCTGTTATTATAAAAAAAAAAGTAATATATAAATATAAATAGTATTATGAATTTTTGTTTTGGTCAGAGAAAATTAATCAATCGATCTGACCAGTTATGTGACAGTGTTAGTGAATATTTACTGTAAAAATCAGAATATTACCGATACTGAATTATTTTTACTACAATTCCCAATTGTTTCATCACGTGCCTAACAGTTAAACGCCCCTAATTGTGGACATCGGAAGAGAACAAATACGACAAATCGTTGTCGATGGCCAATACCGCATCGAGCCACATGCTAAAGGCAACCGCAGCACTACAACGAACACCAAATCCGATCATAGATCAGAAAACTAAACCTATGTACCTACTTATCTAATCTACCTCACCCGGAGACAACATGCTGATGTGCTTTATTTTTTTATCAGCTCATTCTTGCACTGCTTGTGTCTCTTGCTGTACTGAACTCGGTCAGATGTCGACCCTTACTGTGAGGAGGACATGACGGATGAGTGGAAAGGCAATATTTTGACCTGATTATCCACAATCAATAACGGTGTCAGAATCCTGCTGAATGGGTCGTGCATTGTACCGACGCTTGCTCGAAGGAGTGTTGACGTCATGCCAAGAAGCTGCAGAGGTATCAGGAGCGCAGGAGGGGGGGGGGGGATTTGAAGGGGGTTTAAAAGAAATCTGAAATGCTATGCTTTAGTACGTTCCTAACTTGACAATTTGAAATAACTTACAAGGACACAATAATCTAAAGATAAAATATATATACTCATTTATTTGGCAAGTTTTTCTAATGACGTGTTTAACGTGGATTAACGGAGTCTCCAGTTCCAATATTTTGCAATAGTAGGTTTTCCTCCACAGGAAAGTCATCATATTGCTCAGTAACATAACCTCTTAAATAAAACTTTTTCTTTACTAAAAATCCTATACCAGAAATCTTACCTCTGAAATTGGAGACTCCTTCTGTTCATTTTAAATAAATCTCCTCACTGTATCAGCCACTTTTATTTAGAGTCCAGCCAAAACAATTCCCTGGGTAAGGCGGAAGAACTGAAACTATACCATAGTAAAACACGACTGTTAATATAAACCTGTGATTTGCCTTGTAACCAATCAGAATTAAGAACAGATCTAGGGTGTAAAATTATATATTATGTATTGCGGTCAATTCAACTACACAGTGGTCAAAAGAATGGTACACTTCACTATTCCGATTTTCCTGCATGCCTGGGGGACTCCGTAATCCAACACCTTAGTTACAAGTGCAGGGAAGGTCAGCGGGAACATGGGAATGCCGGTTTCTTGTTGCTGTTTGTGATGTTAGCCCGCATGTTCTTTATTTTTCCCCTGCACCAGGAACATGTTTTTAGTGTATGTTTTTATGTAAGAGTTTGCTACAGGCCACAGGCTACTCGAAAACGAGCGTTCAGAATGTCTGCATTGCCATGATAACTA
The DNA here is from genome assembly GCA_028565595.1 of Duopalatinus emarginatus. Lineage (NCBI taxonomy): Eukaryota > Metazoa > Chordata > Actinopteri > Siluriformes > Pimelodidae > Duopalatinus > Duopalatinus emarginatus. Next base: position 17,477,094 of record JAOVVF010000042.1, read on the forward strand.
GGTGCACAATCAACACCGTTGTTATTGTTATCAAGGTCACGTGACATCAATATAGTACCGGTTTTTAGATAACATCTGTGGTCACCGCTTGTGCTGCTGAGATAAAAGGTACCTCATTCAGCAAGGACTGTAAAGACTTTCGCTTCATTAAGATGAGGGAAATTTATAGGAGTATTCGTTTTAGCAAAAATGAGATTGGTCTAAAAAAAATAAATAAAATAATTTTTTAAAAAGCACGGTGACGGTAGCTTCATGGTTAATAACGTCTACCTTTTTCAATGCTGCATGTGCAAAAAAAAAAAAAAATCCCGCTATTTACTCTTTAATCACACTAGGGTGACTAGAGTCCGTCCACTCCAGAGCTAAACAAAGACACCAGTGATGGTTCAATCAATTACGGTGGTAACGTTTTAGTTCTCCTGTCAAGAGTGACTCACAGACAGCCGGAAAATCAGTGTTTAATGCGTCACTTGTAAGGTCTAAGACGACGTACATAATAATGACTCATCTGCCTCGTTTGTTCACTTACTCCTAGTTCGTCAGTGAATAATATTAACGGTTTTATTTCAGTTCAGTTGCTTTTAAATTCCTGCCTGCAGACGTTTTGTTCATCTGAAGTATAAAAAGCAAGTAAATTGTATTTTGTTGGACTTATTTTAGCCAGTCTGTAAAGTTAGACACCAATTCAGTAGGTCCATAAGTACATCCAGTACCTCATTTTTGACTCTCCCAGTTCACTGGAACATAAACTGGGGCAGCATCAGGAGACAGTTTCCACACTTCAAGAGGCCAGAGACAAGAAATATATTCACATTAAACAAACATTGACATGTTGTGGCTATCCAGAGTGGGCGCATTTATTAAGACACTGAATGGTCCATTCAAAGGACCGAATTCCTAAACATCTTAAGAGCAACCTTTTATATGCAGTCAAGTGCAGTGAGAACTGCAGAGATATATATATAGAGGAAAGTGAAAAAAACTCATAACTGGTGAGTAAACCAATCAGGAGTCAGCAGTTTATACACATTTACAACAAAAGAAAAAAACATATTCAGGATCATGGGGTGCGCATCCTAAACCCAGGTCTCAAGGACGCGAAGTTTAACAGAGAAGAGGTCTTGGACATCATCCGTCCTCAGCCTATGAAGGGTTCCACAGTTTTATTGACAAATATAATCTGGGACATCATCCTCTCTGGTAAGCACACTTCTATCAAATCCTAAGTAGTAACGTGTCTCTACATCTTATGTCATGTGTTGATCATGTGATCGCTTTGGGTGAATTATGCCAGAGTTACTTCCTGTCACATTTTCACAGCTGTTGGGGATTTTCTTCCTGTATTACTCAAATGATTTTAGTGTACTGAATGTTTTAAACAAGTAGGTCAGTAAGTCTATTTGTGTACTCTGTAAAGTTAGACAGTAATTCAGTAGGTAATTAAGTTAGTCTACAAAGTTAGACACAATTTCAATAGATTGGTGTCTAACTTTACAGACCAACTTAAATAACTTACTACTGAATTCAGTAGGTTGTTTTAATTAGTCTGTGAAGTTTGACACCAATTCAGTGGGTCATTTTAGTTGGTCTGTAAAGTTAGACACCAATTCAGAAGGTTATTTAAGTAGGTATGTAAATTTAGACACTAATTCAGTAGGGTATTTAAGTTGGTCTGTCATTTTAGTTGGTTTGTTAGGATAGATAATTCAGAAGGTCATTAAGTTGGTCTGTAAAGTTAGACACAACTATAGTTAGTCTGTAAAGTTAGACACGATTTCAATAGATTGGTGTCTAACTTTAAAGACAAACTTAAATAACCTACTGAATTAGTTACCTACTGAATTCAGTAGGTCGTTTTAATCAGTCTGTAAAGTTTGACACCAATTCAGTGGGTCATTTTAGTTGGTCAGTAAAGTTAGACACTAATTAGGACACTAATTCAGAAGGTTATTTAAGTTGGTATGTAAAATAAGACACCAAATGATTAGGTTAATTAAGTTGGTATGTAAAGTTAGACACTAATTCAGTAGGTCATTTAAGTTGGTTTGTTAAGCTAGATCATTCAGTAGGTCATTAATTTAGTCTTTAAAGTAAAGACACAACTACTGTTATTCTGTGAAGTTAGACACGATTTCAAAAGGTCTATTTGAGCAGTCTATAAAATTCGTATTTTGGTAGGTAATTTTAGTTACTCTCTGTAATGTAGACACTATTTTAGTTAGTCTGTAAATTTTGACGCTAACAGTAGGTCATTTTAGATAGTATGTAAAGTCAGACACCAATTTCACTACTGTTTCAAAAAATCTGGTTAACTAGCTCTTCACAACTTGACACAGTACCATTAGCTACCAGTTTTTAGCCTAGATAATTAGGTTTCCAAACAAACAATACATGACTGAGTAAGTATCCTGGATTTTTAACGAGCCAGGTGGGGATTAGTTAGTTATTATGAATGCTTTCTGCATTATTTGTAGTTTTCTGTCATATAATTGAGGATACGATCAGTATAACCTTCAATTCGTAACAATTTTCACACCACTACACATTCACACCTACTACTGTAAGAGAGATGACTAATCAGTCAGCAGGTTTGCAATAATCTCATTAGCCATAGGCCATTAAACCTGAAGGTAAAGCTGCCTTGACGGAGCTAGGAACCCCCTCCAATTACTCGGCAAATGCCTCATATACACCCATGTGGAATAATTCAATGTCGCCTCATGTGAAGCATTCTTAAAAAGCTTGCGTCAACATGTTGGTGAATGAACACCGTACTGGAAGCTGAACCAACACAGACGAGGATTTCATTATAAACTTGTGGCACAATCTAATCTAACCTGTTAGAGAAGTAAAAATATCGAGTGTCAGCAAAAAAAAAAAAAAAAGGCTTTGAACTGCCATTTTAAAACTGTACAGCAATGAAGTTGGAAAGACCAAGCAAAGAGATTTGCTGTAGTGAAGAGGAAACATGTTGCCCTAGTGCCCTAGGAAGGGAAGATTAGGTTAATCTAAATGTAGGATTAATCATTACTCATGCATGTTCGTGCTAGACAGCTTTTTCAACCCCAGGAGAGGGGGTAGGATTGTTATCCACTGTCATGGTGTTGGTGTGATGTTCTGGGAACCTGCTAATCTTTTTCAAAACACAAAATGACCACGGCGGAGGAGGCATCATCAGATGACGAAACATCACAATAATAAAAACAACAAGCTGACCGGAGGCAAAATGTCACGTGACCAGTTTAGCGACTACGATGACGGGCTCACAAAGGATAATTGCTTTGTTGAATGGTTAGGCTGACAGGAAAATCATTTGAATGGAAAAAAAAACAGGCAAACGAGAAATTTGCTGCAGTGCAAAATGTTCTGCAATGCTTTAAAGGTGGAAATACGTAAAATGTCTGTTCTATACAGATGTTCCCTACGTTGTTAATTAAGTTGTAGAGCGCCCATGTGAACAGTTGGCCAATACATCCGAGGTGAATGTTACACACTCATGCCTCGCTGATACTCTACTGCACATCATCAAATCACACCTACGTGGTACACCTTTTTTATTAAGGGGCTGTTAATTCATACGCTGGTGTATATCGCTTTGTGTTTACGTAGTGACAACATATCTATCTACATATCTAATTCGTATGTAGACTACAGTGCTGATTAAACAATAATGTTTATATATATAAAAACATGACCAGCTGAAATATATATGTATGTGTGTGCATGTGTGTGTGTTCGTATCCCAAATATCATACTGATCTGGCGAGTTCTGGCAATGATACAGCACTGCTGGCTCACTGTCGGCATTGGCCAACTACATGTGAGCCAAAATTAGCCCACATGTTAAAAACGCCTATATGGCCAACATATAATAAAACATATCTGGGCCATTACTGACATGGGAATTGCCCAGGTGTACATGTGGTTGAGTTGTGGACCATTTCTGGCAGTGTCAGTTTAAAGGTGTTTTAGATGCGAGTTCCGGCATCCACATCTGGCCCTCTTCCATGTGTTACATAGCCAGATTTGGGCGATATCTGGGACATTATTTAACAAGACATATTAAGTTGTACAGTGATGTATGTTAGAGTATACGACATATTTAAGTGGTACAGTGAGGCGATATGAGTGTATAAGTCATCTTTATGTCGTACAGTGAGGTTATGAGTATATAAGACATATATCAGTCATACAGTGAGGTACGTTAGTGTATATGACATTTTTAAGCCGTATAGTGAGGTAATGTTAATGTATATGACAAATTTAGGTTGTATAGTGAGGTCATGTTAAGGTGTAAGACATATTTAAGTGGTACAATAAAGTAATGAATATATGACATATTTGTCATACAGTGAGTTAATGTTAAGGTATACTTAAGTGGTACAGTGAGGCAATGTTTGTATATGTTCCATACTGAAGCCGTACAGTGAGGCAATAAGTATATACATCATATTTATGTTGTACAGTGAGGAACGGAAGCGTATATATGACATATTTATGTTGTACAGTGAGGTAATGTTAATGTATAAGACATATTTCAGCCGTACAGTGAGGTAATGTTAGACTATATGACATATTTATGTTATACAGTGAGGTAATGTTAATGTAAATTACATATTTATGTTGTACAGTGAGGTAATGTTAATGTATAAGACATATTTATGTTATACAGTGAGGTAATGTTAATGT
>JAOVVF010000042.1:17557887-17568200 GCA_028565595.1 Duopalatinus emarginatus
TTCTTTCTTTCTTTCTTTCTTTCTTTCTTTCTTTCTTTCTTTCTTTCTTTCTTTCTGTCTACACCTCCCCACCATTTTTCTTTCTTTCTTTTTTTCTTTCTTTCTTTCTTTCTACACCTCCCCAAACTTAAATCCACCAACAAACTACCAACAAACAGCAGAAGCACCAGAAATAATTTACGGGCAATGCAAATTTTTTTTTGATTGATAATTTTCTAGAACTTTCTATAATTTTCTAAAATTATGACTTGTTTTTGTAGATCCTTCATCTTCATGATGATGTTGGCAAACTTGGAGCCTTCACACTAAAGCATGGTGGTGGGAGCATCATGCTGAAAATGGCTTGTAATTAATTGGTAGCTTTTGTTTGTAATTTCTTTCTTTGTTCTCTTCTTTCATTTAACCTTCAGAGAAATTTTGAAGTTTAAAAGCAATAGGGAGAAATATATATTACAGTCACAGTGTTTTTAATTGGTAAATAATCTACATTTTAAAATAAATCCTGATTGATACTTCTTCATGACTTTTTTTGTTAATCCTTGTTCTTCATTATACCCTTGCAAGATGCAAGATTTCATTATATACATATATATATATATATATATATATATATATATATATAAACATCACCATGGCGACAGATATATACTGAAGTGCCAGAAAAAACGTTACACCATTCTAATATGTGGTAGGTCCCCCATGGGAACATAGGACTGCAGAAATATGGAAACATTTGGTAGGCAATGAACACCAGACTTCCTGCAGAACAGTCCATAGTGCTGTTGTATTCTGAAACTGTAGGTATTGTTATATGTTCCACAATGCTTTGTATAACATCCTAGATGTGTTCAATAAAGTTGCGATCTGGTGATTTAGGTGTGAATGACAAAACCCCAAACTCACACTTGTGTACCTCTAACCATAATTTGGTGTCTCTTGATGTGTGTGGCCATCAGAATGAATGCAGGACATGCAGGGTGTAACGTACCAGGGATCCCAATGGACTGCTAGATAAACAAACCCCATATCAGTATAGCTGGGGCAGCCGGGGCCTAGTGTTTAGAGAACCGGTTTCATGACTGGAAGGTCACGGGTTCGATCTCCGCCCAGGGCAAGACACGACTGAGGTGCCCTTGAGCAAGGCACCTAACTTCCCAAACTGCTCCCTGGGCGCCATGGTTTGGGGCTGCCCCCCCGCTCTGGGCAAGTGTGTACACTGCCCCCTAGTGTTCACTGGTGTGTGTGTGTGTTACACCGCAGGGACGAGTTATATGCAGAGGTCACATTCCTCTGTGTGCAAACACAGTAGGCAAATAGTTTACTTTCATCATCATCATTATAGAGCCACCACCAGCTTATGTATCTTGTACCCGTTTTTCTGGCACGTCAGTGTATATTTTCTTAGTTAAATAATTTTGACATCCTGTTTAGTTTGCCCCGTGGCATTAAAAAAAGGAGGAAAGATCTGTGTAACTATTTCCATAACATTATATCATGCTATGCACTTCGTTCTTCACCAGATTGATTGAAGACTATTTGTTAAAAGAGTTGCAACAGTCAAGGCATCAAAGTAAAAATCATGCAAAATCATCACGTCCGACACACACAACAGATCAAAACTCAACAATCAACATCGAAAGCCATTTTTACCAAATGGCCTCGAGATAGAGATTCGCTGCTTGTTGAAAACTTTTCACACGCCGCTGAAAATTACATGCAAAATATTACAAGAGCGCAATGAGAATTCTGAAAGAGTAATCATGGTGTGTACATTTCTACAGCTGTGGCCTGCTGTGCAGTGAAAATGGAATAATTAAGCGAATTATTTAGGACTGTTTATGTGACTGTTTTCTTGATTATAGAAAACAGTGGTAGAATAAGCGCACTTGCATACCAATAAGGACAGCATCTGAAGCTTGCTTACACCATTTAAGGCACTTAGGATGATGGCAAATAGGATTTTTAGTCGTTTATTTACTTTAAACTTTGCGACCGCGACCGGTTTCAAGGAAAACACATTTGCTTTGATTTCATTTGATCTACATCGGACATCAAATACAAACATGTCTAGAGTAAAACAGTTTATATCAAACACCAAAACCAGCGGTTCAGTCATAATAAAAAAGCAAAACAAAGCCTCAGACGCAACATCTTATCAAAACAAACCAATAAACCGGATCCGAATGTTACTTGTTAGCTACAAAGTTTGACCGCTTCGTACTCGGTGTAGTGTCGGTGTTTGGCGCCGAAAGCCTGCAGCGCCACGAGAATCCGCGACACCTCCGAAGTCGAGAGTTTGAGTCTGTGTCGAAGGAGACACGAGAAAAGGTCAAGGGGTGACGGACCAGCAGGAGATAACCGATTGACTCGGTATCGAATCTCCATCAACTCCTGCAGCGCCGAGTCCTGAGATCCCTGCGTGTACGGATAGTCCAGCTGCAGGATCAAATCTCGAATGGCTTCCGGGTCAAAGTGCACGCTGTATCCGAACAGCTGAATGTTGTTCATTTTCATGTAGGCGACGTTCTGCGAGGCGTTTTTGTTCGCCACCTCCGACTCCGCCGTCTCGTTCCCTTGAGGGCCGTCGCTCTGGACTCGGCTCCGCAGGTAGAAATGGAGGGTTTCGAAGAAGCTCTTCCAGCGGTTTCCCAACGTCAGAGTCCAGTTGTAGCAGTCTGTCGGGGTCTCTAATCTCCTTTTCTCCCAGTCAGGGTATCCGTTTTGGTTCATCGGCATCATCCAGCTCTCCGAGTGACTCCCGCCGAACGGGTTGACCGAAACGGAGAGCGTTGGCTCCAGGGTGGAGTTCTTGGTCATGCAAATCTGCGCCGAAATTCCTAGCAGCATGTGCACTCGACTTGACTTGGATTTATTGCTCTTTAGAGTCAGAAGCATTCTTTTTCTCCACGAAGGTTCGAACCAGGTGTTGAGCTTGACATCGCTGCTTAAGAAAACAGCAGATAAGGCTAGGTGGCTGTTGCGCTGCTCCAGGAGATCACGCAGTTCCGAGTCTGGGATTTCCGTCTCGGTGCCGAGGTACTGTTTGGTGGGGCTTGGGGCGGCAGGACGGCACAACCCGTGGCTCAACGCGAAGCCGCTGTTGCAGCTCGAGCATCGCGTCCGATTTTCCAGAGAGCACGATGCGCAAAGGGCCCCGGTGCCCACTGAGCAGGGGATCAATCCCTGGCAGGACATGTGGCCCCCGGGGCACACGCAGCTCCTCGTCACCTCCGAGTAGATCCCCGGACTCTCAGCTTCACCGCAGTACAGAAGGCTAAGGGCGCGGTGCAGCCAGTAACCAAGGCGTCTGGAGACAAACGAACAAAACAGGAAGAAAATGAGCAAGTACAACAAAAAAAAAGAGTAATAAGCAACTATATAATTGCAAGTGAGCAAACTGCCGGCCGAAACACAATGCAGTAACAAATGACTCAACTCTAATAGACGGCAAGTGAACTATTTGCCTTCAGGAATGGTGATAATAGCCTTGCATTAAAGGCAAAAATATGCCTTTAAAAGCACAATTTTAGAAAGCCCACATCACCTACTAATAGCTTTAAAGGTTGCATTATGAGGTGGGATAACACATTATGGTCATTAGTGCTAAAATGAGCAGTAGGGTCCAAAGGCCTGAGTTTATCCCCAAGAACCGTTTTTAATTTCATATACAGGGAAAAAAAAGCAGGTTTGTTTAGGGACATGGGCTTGCATGCAACGTTTTGAAGGTAACAACAACAACAAAAAAATATAACCAAGCACTTGTTTATTTTACGGACAATTGAAACGTTAAAGTCAGAATTGCAGTTGTTGATTGGAGGCAGGATATTAAAATCCGTTTTTTCTGGTTTTGTTTGAATAAACTGATCAACAATGTTGGCTAGACTTGATATAGCCCAATACAAAATGGACTAACTGTTACTTTCCCCAAGCCGTGGCCTTGTGGTTAGGGAAATGGTCCGGTGACCAGGAAGGTCTCAGGTTCAATCTCTTCAGCTGACAAGACAAGACTGAAGCGCTCTTGCGCAAAGCACCTAACCACCAACTTCTCTCTGGGCACCGTGGTTTGGGGCTGCCCCCCCATCCGGGCAAGTGTGTTCACTGCCCCCTAGTGTTCACTAGTGTGTGTGTGTTTTACTGCACGGACGACACAGTAGGCAAATAGTTCATTTTCTATAAGACGCCTTCTATAAACATAGCATCAATTTCTCCTGAGAGAAAATTAACTACACTACATTAACATGCATATACAATGAAAAACTGGTATATCAGTCTAATACTTAGTAGGTCCCCATGGGACACCACGAGTTTGTGGATATATACTGCAGTAGACAATGAACACTGTTCTAAGATTTGGAGCTCGGATGAGTTTTTCACTATGTTTCTTTGTGTAAATTTAGCATTTATATATATTTAGAGATATTTCATAGAAATTAAAAAATACGACATATAAATACAATTAAATAAAATTTGGACAACACAGCTGCACTTCAGGATCCTAATCATCTACTGTCCCTCTAATGGCTTCTTTTCATATTTAAACGCTAAGCAAACTTCTCATCCCATCCATTAAGCTTCATGAGAAGTCTAATTGGCGTCGAGGTTAGCGCTCCACCTTTAGGTGATTGTTTGGGCGGTAAAAACTTCCACGTTTCATTTTGCATAATTACGCGGTAAACAACTCAACGTGTAATTACAGATGTTGGCATCAACCACAAGTCCATAAACACTGACCCTCCCTTCCCACATGGGTTTAATAAACACTCGCTGACACTCCGATCATGAACGTGTGAATTACTCAGGACATAACAAGAGAGGCTGAGCGGAGGGATGACATGTTTTATAAGAATGATACGGTACTTGTCGGAAAAACGCTAAAAGTTAGATTCATGAGAAAACTAATCTCTTTACTCCAACCAGGCAGTCAACAAAAAATACAAAATTATGGGGGCTGGATTTATGATATTTATAAATGGTCAAATCTGGGGTCTGTTTCCCAAAACGTTCGTAATGCTAAAACCATTCCTTACCTAGAACCTAAAAAAGTTTCATAAAGTTGTTTGTAAGTCGCTAAGATTTTACAATCATTATTGCAAAATGCACCCCTGTTGGTCAGAGGGTTGATTAATTACCATTACAGAACGTTTCTATTACAGGACGAATCCCAATTTTGTGCCTTTAAGAAAATAAGAAAACAACAACAGCAACAAAAACCCAAACTGCCATTTAATATAGTCCATTAGGTAGCGAGAACTTAATGAACAGGAAGTCATTTGGGATTCAGTCTAGATTTAAATAAAAAATTAAAGTCAGATTAAAGTCAGGCATGTAAAAAAAACATTACAGTTTTTGTTGCAATTAGGTTAAAAAACTTTGTTTTCTCCTCACTTATGAACGTGACAAACTTTTGAGAAATCTGACACAGGATTAGCACTAACGCTAACGTTTGCTCGGTAGACATTTAAAACAATTGGCTCACACTTACAAAACGTTTTATGACTTTTCTATTACAGAACATTACCCATTTTTGTGCCTTTAGGAAAATAAGAAAACAACAAAAACAACAACAGAAAGCCAGACTGCCATTTAATACAGTCCACTAGGTAGCGAGAATGTAGCGACTGGGAAGTCATCTGGGATTCAATTTGGGTCTTGATTTAAAAAGTTGGAGCCGACAAACAAAAAGAACATAATCAAAAACATTACAGTTCTTCTTACAATTACATAAAAAGCCTAGTTTTTATTCTTTACTTAAAAACATGACAAACCTTTTAAGAAATCGGACACAGGATTAGCACTAGCGCTAATGTTTGCTCTGTCCGTGGACGTTTATTATAATTGGCTCACACTTACGAAAGTCGCGGTTTAATCATGTGATTATGTTTTATGCAAAAGCCATTATTTTTGTTGGAGTACTTTACTTGGGAGATAAATCTAACTATAAACTGAGTCGGGTACATTCATCAGTCTAATCGTTGCGTCGGAAATGGCGGCCGTCTGATTATTTAATGCATCCGAATGCACTTGTTTGAGAATGATTTATACTTTATGATGTACTTTATTAGCTAGAGTGCTAAGTAGCTACAAACGTTGAAGTAATAAAGTCACATGCCATTTTGACCAAGAGTTAATATGTACAGTAGAATGTCTAATCGAAACGGCTAGGTTTTCCCAGAACGCTAATGGAGAGACTGTTTTGATTTGGTACCTTTCCCGCAGCAGGATTATTCTGGGTTGTGAGCGACACCTCCGGCTGAGGCTGAAGAGTTTTGCGGCGCATTCTTGCGCTTTGCTGAGGAGGAAAGCGGCGTCGTTCTCTAACTTCCTGTAGCGCTTTTGCAGGGCCGCGTCGCTCCTCCACGTCCGCCACACTGATGACAAATTCAGGGCTGCGTGTGCTGACAGTTGGACCATGAAAGCCTGGAACTCATCTGCACACAACAATGTAAATGTCAAACGTAGGATAACAAGGCTTATCCTTATTGATGGGAACAGATGCACAGAATGAAGCAGGAGTGTGTGTGTGTACAGATGACGGTAAAAAAAAAAATTAAGAGATGAATAGAATGACCTTTTGGTTTCGTTCAATTTGCACATTTTTTATTTCAGCTTCTAACCCCCAGCTCCAAATAACAAGAAGATAATGTTTATGTTAACTATAATGCATGAAAATATCAGAAGAATTTTTTATAAATCCATTTTTAGTGCACATTCAATCTCCAGCCTAATGGATCATTAAGGCTGGACTCCAGATTTAATGGACTGGACTCACGATTTAATAACTTCCCAGGATTATGAGAGACACTTTCTCATCTGGACAAGGTAAAAGGACGCGTAAAAGGTTTTGGAGTCAAAGCTGTCGTGTGCGTATGTCATCTACATATTTCACCTTTCACGTTTTTGTCATAACTGAGTATCACCTGTGTAGCCTGGCGCCAAACACGTTATTAAAACGTTGTTTCCTTTTCGTTCCAAGGCTGCCGAAAGTTCTTACGCAACACCTTCACACATCGCGCTCAGAGGTTGCCAAAACGTCCCACATGATACACTTGCGCATGAGGCTCCAAGGGTGCCAAAAGTTTTAAATGCCTTTTTATGGAGACACTGAACAAAAATGCCTCCAGAGCGAAAATACGCCAACGACACACAAACACAACACCATCACCGTCGGTCTGAGTTTTGCAGTATTAGATGTTATCCAGTTTTCTGCTGCCAAAGGTTCATAAAAACCTGCCGCTTGGCTTCCCAAGCCATTTACATCTCAACTTGGATGCTTCGGTTAAAAAACAACCCAAATTAAACCTTGTACCAAGTGAAACGACTCGAAAATGATCTGATTCTGATTCGGAAGTCGGGTACCTGATTGCTCGAACTCCTGGTTGGCTTGCTTCCAGGCCTCGTTGGTGCGCTCCAGGTTGCTGTCCTGTGCTCGGAGGCTGGCGTGGGGGCAGTTGCACTGCGGGTGCTCTTCACTACACTGACACCAGCAGTCGTTGTCGCGGCAGGCGAACTGACCCTCGCCGTTGCAGCCGATGTAACTCAGCGCCGCGTGAACAAAGCGACTCCTCAGGTACCTCGGCAAGAGAACCTGGAGGCCTGGATAACGTGAACAGATAATGCTGATGTAATCCAGGCATGAACAGCAATCTAGCTATAGATTAGTATAGTACAGGTATCAGAGTGTCAGCCTGACATTATGCCACCACTTGTATTCTGTAAGGCTGATGGGACAATCGTGGCTGAGCAGTAAGCAGAAGATGAAGGTTCACAAAGTTCACAAGGTAGATAAAGTCAGAACAGCATGAAATTTATGAATAGCCAGCAAACAGCAGTAGCGACTCGAGCTACGCTATGCTGCGGTAATGCTTCTCGACGATGGCTTTTTAGGTACTTTACCTTGAAGCTGAATTCGGTTCTCAGGGCTGTGGACCAAAACGGAGCTGACGGAGTCAAGGTTGTCGTAGTTGCTACAGCCAAGCGGGCCAGTCCTCGTCTCAGTCACCTAAAAGTCAAATGATTCGGACTGAAATGATTCACATTCAAAACCAGCGTTATATAAGATGTAACATCCTATAACTTAAAATGAATCATTTTTAGGGCTGTCAAACGATTAAAAATTTTAATCGCGATTCATCTCGGAATTTCATATAGTTAATCGCGATTCACATAAACTTTATTTTAGCTTTATGTTAAGTGAAAAAACAGAATTTTATCTTTAGTGTAATAATTCACATCCTGAACATTTGAGTTTACTGTAGAACTTCTCATCTGGGCCACTAATTCCTCATTTGTACAACCACCGGAGTCTGAAGCTTTTAGTTTTATTTTCACATTTTCCATTCCACCTTAAAACACATTTACCCTTCCACCTTAAAATGTCACATATGTTACATTGAGCCTCAGTAGACAAGTGTTTTATTAGTTTTACAAACAGCCCACTTAAAACTAAACCTGCATTCCTATTCGAATCTTCTGTTCCACCTTAAAAACCTAAGATGTTAAGTGCAAAGCTCCAAAAATACACATTTTTAGCCTGAAAGCCTGTGTTGCCACGGCAACATTTAAGGTGTACTGGTACATTTGAACAATCCAATCTAACGTCTTTATGGGAGTGATTTACAGAAGGTAATAAAGAGAATTTAAGACAGTTAGATAGCAGCTGCTTACACGCAGAGCCTTGGCCTGCACAGCTTCAGCACCTCAGTGAAGACGCAAGTCACGTGACCAATAATTATCATTATCATTATCATAATTACTAACAAGGAATGATATGATCTACTTTAAAGATGTGTGAAATTATATTACAAGATATATTAACATTTAACATTATAGGTTAGAAGGATGTATAAATGTTTTGACCCCCCTTCCACCGAAATATTGTTTTTACCGCTTTTGGGCGGTTCAAGTCTTAATCAGAGGGGTCAGACCCCCCACCCCCCACCTGACCATGGCTATATGAATTCTGGCCAAACTGCTAACCTATGATAGAACTGTGGCTATAAAAAGACTCAAAAAGACGCAAAAATCGGTTCATGCGACACTAAAATTCAATGAAATTCAATATTTGGTCCTCTACAAATATAGCTGCAGTCCTGTGCTGCCATTATTAGACTGGTGTACCAGTTTTCTGGTATTTCAGTGTACAGTATGTAGAACACCCAATATGATATTATTCCTAGTACTGCTGAATGCTCAAATCAGATTGGTCAAAAAGCTAATCAGTTAAAAAGTCAAATCACAGGTTTATATTAAAGTATTCGTTTCTCCTTCTGTTTTTTTTTTTTTTTACACAGTAAGTGGGGGTGGAATGACATTTATAGGATGGCATCATGACACAGTGACACACCGCAATCTAACATCACGTCTCACTTTAAATATCACGCATCACTGCAGCGACAGGGTGAGATGTGGGAATTGTCAGAAAATGTCAAACAGATGTGTCAACTATACTATTATTACTATTCCAGCAAGCCTTTCTTGACTAGCGGGTATTGCAGGTTAGCGTTCGACTCTTTGCACACGTCTCGTCGGGATATAACGCAGTTCCATGAGTGAGCGATTGATGTTAAGATATTTAATATCATAACCAGCCATCATTGCTTGTTAAATGCAGCAGATGATTTAATGTGACAGACGAATCGGTGAGAGATTCCTGCTTAGAACTGATTCCATTGCCAAAAGAAATATGGCTTTGGGGAATTATATAAATCATACCTTAGGTAACAACTTATGTTGAAGTGCCAGGAAAAATGGTATACCGATCTGATACTTGGCAGGTCCCCTTACGGGAGCGTGAAAGTGAAAGCGAACTACTCTTTTGACCACTTTGCATTGGAACTGATTTGTGCATTTAACCACACATATACACACTAGTAAATACACACTAGGGGCCAGTGAGCACATGTACCCAAAGCGGTGAGCAGCCCAATCTGCAGCGCCCGGGGAACAGTTAAGGGTTAGGTGCCTTGCTCACTTCAGTCGAATTTTTTTTCTGCAGGGATTGAATACGCTGGTTCCTTAACCACAAGCCTACGGCTGCCCCCATAGTACACCTGACACTGAATTCTCATGGTACTTGTGGAATTCTTGTAGTCACATACACCCTTAAAATAGTCGTATGTGAAAATCCAAACTAATACCTATGGCCCATCTTATGAGCTTCAACTATTCAACAAGACAGAGCTGCTCTACATCCCAGGAGTAAGTGGATGTAATCATGATCTCTTGATTTCCATTGAGAATACCATGATCACTCCAGTTACAGAGGTACGTAGTCTAGGAGTTGCTATGGATGACCAACTCTTCTTCTCTGGTCA
>JAOVVF010000042.1:17594861-17609545 GCA_028565595.1 Duopalatinus emarginatus
GTCTGTCTGTCTGTCTGTCTGTCTGTCTGTCTATCTATCTATCTATCTATCTATCTATCTATCTATCTATCTATCTAGCCATTCATCCAAGCATCCATCAATTTATCTATCTATCCATCTATCAATCTATCCATCCATCTATCGGTTGTTTTCTTGGCTGTTCCTGTCCTCTACCACAGCGTCTGTATATTTGATTTGGCCCAGATTTTAGACCAGATGTCCTTCCCGCTGTAACTCTCCCATTTATCCAGGATTGGGTCCAGCACTGACTTGTGCACCCCCTCAGTGGCCGGGTTTCTGTGACTGGTGTGCAGCTCTAACACATGACCCTGAGATTATGAGTTTCATGGCCATTTGGCAACATGGCAACATTTATACAAATAGACCAATAGACCTAATGTGTCTGTGATCTTATTTTGCTCAACACCTGTCAGCCAAATCACCTCAAACATGACTGTGCACAGTGGAGCCTAAACAAGGTGTATACAGTGGGTTCGGGCAGATGAAAGTGCAAGTGAAAGTGAACTATTTGCCTACTGTGCTTGCACACAGACGAATGTGACCTCGGAATGTAACCCATCTGTGCAGTAAAACACACACACAACAGTGAACACTAGGGGGCAGTGAACACACTTGCCCAGAGCGGGGCGGGGTGGGTGGGTTGGGGGCAGCCCCAAACCACAGGGCCCGGGGAGCAATTGGGGGAGTTTCTCAAGGGCACCTCGGTCGTGTCTTGCCCTGTGCAGGAATTGAACACGGGACTTTTCGGTCACAACCACTAGGCGACGGCTGCCCTATTCCTAGTCTGTGGCCTACTGAATGTGTATAAGGACTTTCCTACGTGGCTCTGGATGATAACGTCTGCCAAATTAAATGTATATAAATGTTAATGCTTCTCTAGTTAGTATCCTCTAGTATTCTCCTACATGATCATTCCACAGAGGACTGTATATGAAATCTGAACAGCTGCACACGTCCTTATACAGAGATGTACGAGGGAGTGTCACTTAAACTGATCCAGACAGCGAAGTCATTTGAAGGCGTAGCTTGAAAGTGGCAAGAGAAAAATGAACCTCCTGCTGGTTAGTGCAGCTGTCAGTATCGATCGTACAAGGTAATAGTGACGGGGCGCGCTTACAGTGACAAAATGTATTTGTACGAGGGAAAATGGGAACCGTGATGCTCCACGTGTGAGGAAGACGGTCTCGGGGTAATTTGCACTCGCACTTCTCAACTCCAAATGAGTTCCATGTCCACGGAGACTCCCAGACGTATATGTTATATATAGGTATTAAAAAAAACATGAAAATAGAAATCTTGTATTTCTACTGGTGGGCAAAGTGTGTGTGTGTGTGTGCGTGTGTGTGTGTAACACTGACCCTGCAATTGCTCAGCTCCTCGGCTGTAAATATGATGTTCCCGCATTTCTTGCCTGGAATACCCCTGGAGAAGAGAAATGAAAAGCGAATGTAATTTTTCTTAGAAAACAGCGAACATGATTCAATGTCGAGAGTTTAATGCAGCCTTTGGGAAGACAAGGTAGTGTGGGCACATACACGTGCGCAGCAGGGAAAAAGAAATAACATCTACTTTTCTACAAGCAGTGCTTTCTGTTGGAAGAATTCAGTTATTTGCGGTACAAGATGACAGCTTCTGTCAGAAATATCGGAACATTTTCTATTTTTTTTTTCAAAGAGCAAAAAAGCATAACAGAGAATAGACAGCAGAAATAGAGGCTTTAGGTGGTGGGGGTGCTGGTGGTGGTGGTAAGGGGTTGTGAAGGGGAGTGAAGTGAAAAGGAGAAATGAAGAAAAGGCTGGTCATGGAAAAAAAATGTATAGAATAAGAAGAGTGCAGGATAGTAAAGTGAGAGAGGTGAAATATAATAAAGTCAAAATGTATTCCGTTCAGATTTAAATTCAGATTTAAAAGACTTTTTTAAATATGTTTATTCAACATTTTAAAGCAGTTTTTATTACCATAAATATGACTTTATTTTTATTTTTGTACAGTAACCTACACAGTCTGAACAGACAGACAGACAAAGAAACACACAAACAGGCAAATAACATCAACAAAAACAACAACAACAAAAACAACAACAACAATAATAATAATAATAATAATGATAATAATTGTTATAATAACAAAAAAACTAAAATTAAATACAAATAAAAATAAAATAAAAAAATAATAAAATAAAAAAAATAATAAAAACTTCCACAACAACAAAAACAACAACAACAACAATAATAATAATAATAATAATAATAATAATAATAATAATAATAAAATATAATTGCGCAAAAAGAATGTGTGATTAGTACAGTCCAGCGACTGAGGACAGGAAATGGGTCATGTGACAGATCAGGTGGGCTGTAAAGTGAAGTGAGCTGGCAATAAAATATCCATCCATTCATCCTCAGCGGTGTTTCTCAGGCTGACATTAATCCTTTATCAATGTGATGACTATTAAATGAACGTCTCAATCCGATCGGCTGCTATTATGTAAACTCCTGGTTAACAGGGGGTAAATATTTATGCACCTGATGACAGTCTTCAGTAATTGGAGTGCGTGTTAACGAACGTGCCGAGACTTTAGACTTTAAACTTTAGACGCATTCACGCATGTGTTTCCACACTCGTTCACTCGCTCACACACACACACACACACACACACACACACACTCACGCCTTAGCAAAGACAAGAAATGAGAGGCCGTGGGTGGAACCGCATGGGGAAATCAACAAAGATCTCGGAATTGAGCTCCAGAAGTCTGAAGCCGCTATGAAGTTGAAATAATTACTTAGTAAAATGTGGCATTAATAATAGAAACTGAGAATCTTATGGAGATTTGTTCCAGTAAAACCTGGTCCCATACAGGACAACCAGTGACCTGATGACAGGGTCATTCATATCCAAGATTCACTGATGTGCTGCTGAGGGTTCGAAGTTGTCTTGGACCTAAAGAGGTCGTTGTGGAGCCAGACGAGCTGTTCTGGCAGCTGTTCAGTTAGGTAGTGTTAATGTTATGGCTGATCAGTGTATATGTCGGTCCAGAGTTCTAGACGCATGACTCTTGATGGTCATGTTCACAATTATCTTAGTGACGAGTGATAATGTTAATAACGTTTATTCGGACCAGGCATCGTCCTAATCGCGCAGCGCAGCTGTTAGCTTTAGCTTAGCATAGGCGCTGTAATGCAGTGTTGCCAATTAGCCATTTGTTCTCAAAAGTGATAAATACACTTTTTTATTAAACGTTCAGTATTCAGTGCATGAACACAGCAAAATCTTTATTAAATCCTTTATTCTGCAGCTCGGAAAATAATAAATGAACTCGCCTTCCTGACAAGTTAATAATAACGTTATGTGTCTTTTATCTACTTTGTTATGGCTCTCTGGGTTAAATGGCACTAAGTGCCTGTCTGATGGTAAGATTTATTTATTTATTTATGTATGTTTCTTTATTTTTATTAAAATAAAGAACGCCAGACTGGATTCAGCTTTGGTGTTAATTTTGCCCTGTAGCTATAAAATGTTCCTATGCACATTAATGAGGCACAGGCAACCACATTGAGTAGCTGGGGGAGGGGGTGGTTTGGGATGTAAGATAATAATAATAATAATAATAATCATAATCATAGTAATAATAATAATAATAATAATAATAAAAACAGTAAAAAAAAAATAATAAAATACATAATGATAATAATAATAAGAAGAAGAAGAAAAATAAAAATAATGATGATTATTATTATTATTATTGTTGTTGTTGTTTTGTTGTTGTTAACAATAATAATAATAATAATAATAATAATAATAATAATAATAATAATAACATTTGTTTGATAGTTATGCATAATAATAATAATAATAATAATAATAATAATAATAATAACAATCATTTATTATTATTATTATTATTATTATTATTATTATTATTATTCATTTATGCAATTTTTGGGTCCTTGAGCTTTGTTATCATTTCTAAATTTTTTAATTTATCAAATCTGTAAGGAGTTAAACCGTTAGCCCTGTGCTGTTACAGGAAAAATAATTCCTTTTTGTTTTGTTTACCAAAGAATTTTGTGGAACATCCGTAATAAAAGGTTAAAAGAACTAATTTTAAAAATTTTCATTTAATAAAAACATTTATTTATCACTTTTGAGAACGACAGGCTAATTGGCAACACTACATTACAGCGCCTATACTAAGCTAAAGCTAACAGCCGCGCTGCCCAATTAGGACAATGCCTGGACGAATTAAAAAACGCTTTTACTCACTTGTCTTACTCAGCGGACTATAATGAGTGGCTCAATTTCACCTGGGGTGGTATATCCCTTTAAAAAAACCTTTCTGCAGTAGATATTTCTTCTTTAATAGATTATTCTTGTAGATATTACTTTAAAAATCTTTATTCTATTTACTAAGTCAAAAAATCTTTTTTTCCAGTGTACCGTCAGAGCCAATCAAAAGTGAGTATAGTAAAAGTTTTTTGTTTGCGTAATTTACAGAATCTTTGTACACAGAGTAAGGTGTGGAGTGTGGACATAATCGAACATGAGCTAGCATAAAATATTGCGTTATCCAAAACATAAACATGGCTAGTAAACACTAACGCTAGCTCTAATACAGGAATGAAACATTTGTCTTAAATTCATAAACTGAAACCTGGCTTAACTAAACACAGGCGAACATAATCTTAATTAACCAAACACAAAACGGGTAGGAAAAACAAACTGAATGAGCGGCGCGCTCAAAACGGGTGGTGGAGCAACGCGGCAGGTTGTGGCCATCTCGCTTAAGAGCTCACAGAGAAAAGCACGTTTAAAAGCTTTAATGTACCCATTATATGAATTTGGCCCGTCATCAACATTGACTAAACAATAAATTCTGATTGCATTTGTTCTGATGCTACTTCACAGTTTGCTAACCTAGCATTATAGAAAAACGCCAGTACGAGAGAACATGCGGCTCTTTTATTAGCCAGTTGTACATGATAAAAATGTACAGCTAGGCTTGCATTACAGTTCCTGTTCATGCTACTATGAATCCCAAACAATCAGCGATGTAGCGAGAACGGGAAAAAAAAACAGCCACAAGGTAATTTTCGCTACAGAAGTCCCTCTGAAATGACTGTGATACCCCAGAGAGCTTTTTCATGTAATTACTGTAAAGCCTGTGTTTGCCTGCAGAGCTTCGTGTTTTCTCATGCGGCGCGTCGTCTGAAAATTGCTCTGTATAATTG
The DNA here is from genome assembly GCA_028565595.1 of Duopalatinus emarginatus. Taxonomy (NCBI): domain Eukaryota; kingdom Metazoa; phylum Chordata; class Actinopteri; order Siluriformes; family Pimelodidae; genus Duopalatinus; species Duopalatinus emarginatus. The sequence continues at coordinate 17,600,115 of JAOVVF010000042.1, forward strand.
TTCACTAAAAAGGAAACAGAATTTGGCACCTGATACGATTTTACTCCTAAAAACCAGTCGCAGCAGGTTAGCTATAAGCTGTAAATACAATGAGATAAAGATACCAAAAGGGACGCAGTGCTAAATGCTAGCCTCGCGCTTTTTCCCTCGTTTTTTATGCTAATAATTATGAATTTGTTCTTGTCTAACTGGAGAACACATTAATATTCATCTGCTGAGTTGGACGTTTTGTGTTGGCAGTCACCCGAGCTGTTTGTGTACCATTAGCTAGTAGCCGTAGCGTGATGTTACCTCAGAATGCACCGTTGCTTTGCTTTGCTTCTCGTTTCAGGATTCAGCAAAAACTTTTTCTTTTTCACTATCTTTGCTCTCATTACCTAATGATCTTAATCTGACATGTTTACTGTGCTTTACCTTTACTTGAGGATCATTTTTACAAACGCGTAAATAAAGCATATTGCTAGTTTAGCAAACGTATAATAATAAAAATTAGCGTAATACTGTGAGGTGTTTTTTTTTCAGGTTTTAGGCCTTTTAGTTCATGGATCAGCATACCAAGACACAGAAGTGCACTTTATAAACAAAAGTATTAGGACACACCTCTTAATCACTAAATTAAAAGGTTTTGTTCACATTTTGCCAACTGTAAATTTTGGTGGAGGAGGGATACCGCTATGGGGTTGTTTTGTCAGGGGTTGCCCTAGTCCCCTTAGTTCCAGTAAGAGTACATCAGTACATCACACTAAGACATTTTGGACAGTTGGATGCTTCCAACTTTCCGAGACCAGTATTGGAAAGGCCGTTTTCTGTTCCAGTCCACAAAAAACGTCCATAAAGGCAGGATTTGGTGAGTTTGGTAAAAGTGAACCTACCGTGCTAGCACACAGAGGAATGTGACCTCCACACAAACACCGGTGAACACTAGGGGCAGCGAACACATTTGCCCGGAGTGGAGGGCAGCCCCAAACCAAGCCTGGGAAGCAGTTGGAGGTGTTACGCTCAATGGCCTTGCTTGAGGAAGCTTAGTCGTGTCTTGCCCTGTGCTGGGATCGAATCCGGAACCTTCCGGTCACAAGACTGGTTCCCTAACCACTAGGCTATGGCTGCCCCCCATTGACTGCCCTATAGAAAGCCCTGATCTCAACCTCAATTGGTATAAACTAGAACAAACCACAGTTTGACCTCAGCAATGCTTGGGGGGGTTGCACTTTATATTGACGCCTATGGATTTAGAATTGTATGTCAGGTGTAATGTACAGGTGTCTCAATACTTTCACCCATATATACAGCATATATATATATAGTGTATATATAAGAGTATATAGATATAAAATAAAACTGCTGCTTGGTTGTTTTCTCAGAAGTATGTGGCACTTGCTCTTTGCCTGATTATAAACATGTTTGTGGTGCGGTGTTTGTACCGTATGTTCTACCATCTGCTTTGACGGCATGTATAACGTCGTGTAATAATGAAGGATTAGCGATGCAGCTGTGTCCTGCTCATCAGCCCAGCACTGAAAATGTCACGATACTGAAGTGCTAAAAGGAAATATAAAAAATGCATACATTTTGGCACTTATATTCATTATTGGTCTTCACAGATTTCTATGTTGTACATAAATACATAATATAACATTAAATTATTCATTTCTCAATAAATTATTTAGTCCTAAATCCAGATAGACTGCAATAGCTTCTGGTTATCTTTGACTCGGCAGGATTTTTTTTTTCAGCAATAATATTTTTATCCCATTCGATTGATTAATTCCTATCATCCATACATAGTCAGTCTGAGGTGAAGTGTGTGGGGTTTTTTTTCTCTGACAGTCTACATGCTCTCTCATCCTGTTTGACTGATCAGACAAATGAGATTGGACACAGAGTATCTTAAGAACACATCTTCGATGCCTATTAACTAAATGAGGTTCGTCTGGAGAGGATAATTGACGTACTGATTGATTCCAGGTCACAGCCTGTTCACTGTGTGCCTCTGTTTTACACCATGTCTCACACTATACCTAGATAAATAATGGTGAATATCAAAATGTCTGTATTTTTTCCATTCGTTTAACATTAGAAGCTTACAGTAAGAGGTGATTACTGTTGGTTAAACCAATACATCTTGGTAGGTTCCCAGTACTGAGGTCCGGGCAGTACTGTACGGTTATTTTCCCTGGAAAACGTTCCTTGTTATCCTATTAAAAGTTCATTCCTCAAAGTTCTTCCCTAACAAATTAAAAGGTTTCCACTGACCGAAGGTGTTTGTCTGACAGAGGTGTTTCCGCTTGAATTAGGAAGTTTCACCAGCTCCACTTGCTCCCAAAGTAATACGGTCAAATCCTGTCCACCTCCGAAGGAATTCTAAATAATCCTGCATGCTCCTAAAAGAACCTTTGAACAATCCCACCTCTTCCCAAGAGACTCCTGAATAGCTTTGTCTGCTCCTGCAGAGCCTTTGAGAAATCCTTCGCACAAAGGGATGCTAATACCTGCTCCCAAAAGAACTGCTAGCCAAACCCAACCTTGCCCAATTCTAATCAATCCTGCCCACTTCTAAAGGAATTCTGAGCAATCCTACACACTCCAAAAGAGATTCTTATCAATCCTGCTTACTCCTAAAGGAATTCTGACTAATCCTGCCCACTCCAAAAGAGATTCCAAACTTTCCAAATCCTGCCCACTTCAAAAGAGATTCCAAAAGAGATTCTTATCAATCCTGCTTACTCCTAAAGGAATTCTGCCTGGACTCCTGGGAACTTTCACTCCTAAAGGAATTCTGACCAATCCTGCCCACTCCAATAGAGATTCTTATCAATCCTATTCACTCCTAAAGGAATTCTGACCAATCCCGCCCACTCCAATAGAGATTCTTATCAATCCTGCCCACTTAAAAAAAAAAACTGATCGATCCTCCCCACTCCTAAAGGAATTCTAACCAATCCTGCTCACTGAAATTCTGATCAATCCTATCCACTCCAAAAGCAATTCTGACAAATCCAGCTCACTTTTTAAGGAATTTTGATCAATCCTGCCCACTTAAAATAGATTTTCAACAATCATGCCCACTCCTAAAGGAATCCTGACCAATCTTGCCCACTTAAAAAGGTATTCTGACCAATCCTGCCAGCTTCTTAGGGAACTCTGTGGCTCGATCAATCCTGCACAGTCTTAAAGAATTCTGTCCTTAAAGGAATATCGACCAATCATGCTGAATTCTAAAGGAGTTTTGACCAGTCCTAACCATGGCAGTTCTAAACAATCCTATCCATTCTTGAAGGAATTCTGACCAATTCTGCCTGCTCTTACACAACATCTGTACAATCCCCCTGCTCCCATAGGAATTATAGCCAATCCCATCAACTCCCCAAATAATTCTGACCAATTCACTCTGCTCCTGAGGAACTTTTTTCCAACTGTGTTTTTACTTCCACAGAAAACACAGAAAAGCCCATACTTTCAGAAATATTTCTACCGAACATGTCCACCCGCAAAGGAATTCTGAGCAGTCCTATCTACTTCTGAAATCATTCTAAGGAATATTGCCCGTCCCTTAAGGAATTCCGCTGGAACAGAACCTTTGAACGATCCCACCTGCTTCTGCGGTTATTCCTTTTGACCAAGTCAAAGCATTTACTAAAGACGACTGAAGCTTCATGTCTGACCGTGCACATGAATCTGAAACCTTTAAGAACTTATCCATAACATATAATATACTAACTGACGCGGGATCATCTATTAGCTGCTAATGTGAGGACAATGATAAACAAGTGAAGTACTTCAGAGAAATTCCGCGCTACAAATGAAATGTGCAAATAATGTATTCTGATGTAGCTTTTAAATGACAATTAAAAACTGGATGAAAATTTTGGATAACTGTTAAACCTGAGAACTTATTAGCAGACTCTGCTGTATATTACTTGAAGATCCAGTTCGGTCACGCTCACTATCTCTTATGACTGAGAGCAGCTGTCTCGGCACCGTATGCCGAATATCACCCGAGGTTCAAAGTCACAGATGTTTCACACACTCCGGCACGTACAGGACGAGTCCTTCTCCTGCTTCCTTTGAGAACTTTTGCCTTTGGGGTCTTTCCAGAAATCCTCAGAATTCCAATGTGGAAGTTTTTCAACAGACTAATGTAATGAAAGCTATGAGAAATAGTGTCCAGCGCTGTTGGATTGTTGATAGCCATCGGTCAGTACACAACACTAATACATACTACAGGATTAGCATCCAGTGATTAGTGCTTCATAATGGTGGTTTGCGCCACGATCGGACAAGCACCATTATCTCCACATGCTTGAGCTTGGTTCCTCTGAAAGAGCAGAGCTTTTATTTATTTATCATTTTTGTAATAGTCCATGATGTATCTCAGGTATCCCCAAGGTCTCATTTGATGGAAGGTCCAGCCTTGTTTCTCTTGACTAATGCATTTTTTATGATAAGCTGCTCAAAGTGCCTCAGAGGTTAGCGTAATCGCCGGCAGAGCACTTCGCGGCTAACTGACAGGGGTCAAAAATGGCTACGTAGGAATTAAGTCCTGAAATATTGAACATATCCTCTTGGGCTGTAATACACCGGTACGATGATGCATTATAACCTGGACATCTGAAATGGTTTTACCATTAACGTTATGCTAGGCCTGGTGTTTAGGACAGACAGATATTTTAAGCACTTTTGCTTTGCTGACCTAGCTTACTTTGTTCAATGTTAGCATGTTTGCTAAACTCAGGTATTATGTAGGTCTCCTCACAAGATTAGAGGTAGTAACAAAAATCGACCAAGTTCAAGAAACATAAACATAGATTTATATCCAACGCTCTTGAGTTTGAGTAATTTACATCTGAGACTTGCTAATACGTTGATAATTTTTATACGCTAACGCATCGGAATCTAGATTTGTTTGAATACACTTTTTTTAAATGGCATGTTGTCATATATTTAAGCGTATTCACAAAAGCCGTGCCTAGTGGTTAGGGAACCAGTCTCTTAACCGGAAGGTTGTGGGTTCGATCCCCGCCCAGGGCAAGACACGACTGAGGTGCCCTTGAGCAAGGCGCCTAACTCCCTCAACTGCTCCCCGGGCGCCATGGTTTGGGGCTACCCCCCCACCCCGGGCAAGTGTGTTCACTGCCCCCTAGTGTTCACTGCTGTGTGTGTGTGTTTCACTGCACAGATGGGTTAAATGCGGAGGTCACATTCCTCTGTGTGCAAACACAGTAGGCAAATATTTCACTTTCACTTTCAAAAAGGTGATTTCCTTAAGTCACAACACCTGCTTTAAATAAATAAAGGTTTTCACCTGTAACTTGTCAGGAAAAAGTTTTCTTGTGGAACCTCCCAGTGACACATATGTCCGGTGTGTCCATCTTTTTTCCGCTGTCACATGAGACTCACGTTTAGCTACGTTTGGGTGTTAGCGCCAAAACTGGAAGGAAAACTTTCCAGTTATATGCGAGGCCGGACGGGATTAAACTTACATGGGGCTTTGGGGTAATTCTCTCTTTTAGGTGGGGGTCCTACATGATTTTATTCCAGTCACGACCATGTCTGTGTTTTCTCAGGCGTCCTCAGAGAAAATGACTGACGAGGCAGATTTACTTCCCGTTTTCCCCCAAGAAATCACGGTTTTTATAATGGAGCAAGGTAAAAAAATATAGATGGATGGATGGATGGATGGATGGATAGATAGATGGATAGATAGATCTCCACCAATGTCAAGACCAAATCTATGCCCCTGCCTCTAGGATTTACCCATTATACTATTCCTAAATATTTAGTCATGGCCTGATCTTGTCCACTCACCCTGAGCCCTTTTTATCCACAACCACTGACTAGCGCTGTCAGCTACACCGGACGGTTGTTTTACAGCTGTCCTTACCTTACCACACAGCCTTTAGGTCCAAGTTCAATTAGCAAAGCCATGGTGGACTTATCTACACACCACCTAACACCTATCTCTACTGGTCTAATATGTGTCTGCCACCCGCGCTCTCTCACATTAGCCGCTAGCTCTGAATGTTTCTTCCTTGCATAAGCCTCATCTCCCTCATCTTCATCCTCAAATGGAACTGCCAGCTCTCTGAGTACAACACCATGTTTGACCTCAACTTAGTTACTGCGTTGCAGTGTGGAATCTGCGAAATCTGGTGTTTAGTCCACTACCAACCGCCATATTGACAATATTAACAAACCGCTTTCTATTGAACGCCCTGCTAGCGTCCTCTGCGATCCCTAGCTTTTTTTTTTTTTTAGCACATAACCTACAACTTGAGTCATCACCTACCCACTGACCAAGGCTTTGTGCTGTTGGGAGGACATTGTACGGCTCACATCCATCGCCCACCGCTCTCTCCAGGTGATTCTCCGCTTCTCTACCTTGTCCTATCTTAGCCACCGCCGCTGTTTTATCTGGCCTGCTGCCGCTGCACGCCACACTTCCTCTTTCTGTTCGCAAATAAAACCGAATAAAACTAGTAACCATGCGCCTCCTCTCAGGTGCATAGCCTTGTTAAATGCTTTCCACGCATCACCTGACCCTAGTCCCGCCCTATCACGTCTCTATGCTCCAGTGCTCTTTTTGCTATCTGTATTGCCTAGCGAGAATTCCCTTTTCTCCCTGACTTTGTGACTAGCGCTTACGCTTTAATTATCGCGTCCTTTGACCCTAACAACAACATTCCGCGACCTGCCTTCGCACATTTTCAACTCCTCCACCAAGTCTGTCAGCAGCAATTCTAACATCCCTCAACCGTGGTAAATTCCACTATGATGGCCGTAGTTACCACTTTGAACTGAAATGATTAGCATGAAAAGCCAAATGAGGTAATCGCTTAAGGTTAGCTGCTTGTTATTCATGCTAGCTTTTGTTAGAAATTCTGGTACATTTTTGTTACTGTTGTGTTCAGTTACTGCTAACATTTTTTTAGAACTCTGACATAGCTTAATCACAGAGGACCTGAACCATGACTACACCTGGGTGCAATTTATTTAAGGTTGTTTTCTCCATTAAAACTGGCCCAAGGGGCTCCCGAGTGGTGCAACAGAAAAGTGTTCGCCATTTCATCAGGGGATTGCGAGTTCAAACCTTGGCTGAGGCTAAAGCTATCCGTAGTCCAGAGAGCAGAATGGCCTGTGCTCTCGGGGGGCATACCGTCTCTAACGGAAACCGAATTGGGTGGGAGCGTTTCCCTCCAAGCCAGTCAGAAGTTTCTGAAGCTCATGGCCAGAAAAGTGCACAAAATATTCCAGACGAGTTAGTGGCAGCTTTCTGAGCATCTAAGGTTCAATCAGTGAGCGTACCAAAAGAACCAGAAAAACTGATAGAGACTGTAAAAACAACTGGTACAGGCTTCACAAGGGTATGTTTGCTTAACCGGCATTTCATGGGACCCCTGGTACATCTACAAACGGTCTCCTTTCTGACCAGTTACACCAGTTCATGACCTGTATTCATTCTAATGGGTTTGTTCTTTTCTAAAAGGACAATGCACAGCCAGTCACACCTAAATCACCAAGTCTAAACGTTATCAAAGACATATGGGACGCCATGCCATGGGGCAGCCGTGGCCTAGTGGTTAGGGAGCCGGTCTCGTGACTGGAAGGTCACGGGTTCGATTCCCACCCAGGGCAAGACACAACTGAGGTGCCATTGAGCAAGGCACCTAACTCCCCCAACCGCTCCCAGCCATGGTTTTGAGCTGGCCCCTGCTCCGGGCAAGTGTGTTCACTGCCCCCTAGTGTTCACTGGTGTGTGTGTTTCACTGCATGGATGGGTTAAATGCGGAGGTCATGTTCCTTCTGTGTGCAAACACAGTAAGGCAAAATAGTTCACTTTCACTTTCTTTCATTTACTCCCTGAGGAACAGGTGGATACTCAGATCTACCAAGTATTCTATTGGCGCACCAGTCGCAGGAGTCTTCTTTCTTCAATTCAATTGATTTTGAAGGCACCTGAACTCCTCTCACCTGGAAGGTCCTATTGAGCTGCAGTCACTGGAATAAGTCCTTTATATCTACATGCTGTACTGAGGACAATTCACCCGGAGACGCTTCTGTCTCTTGAATTAAGGTCTCGCAAAATTCAAGGGCTAAATCGTTAACGTGTCATTAACTTACCAGACCGTAAAAATAGAAAAAGTGCTCAGGTACCATCAGGCTCATCAATTCTTCAATAATCAAATTTAATGGTGTTGTTTGTTAAAGAGTTTCCAGAAATGTTTATTTAAAAATTACAAATTGGATGATTGGGGGTGGGGGGACTATTTTTTTTTTTCCCTTAATGATATCATCTACAAAAACGAGGTGACGACAGCTCACACTTTATTGTTAAGAACTTATCATTCAGAAGTGATTCATTCCAGATCAACTGCCGCTCAGGTGGAACTGTGATCATCTTAAAAGCCTCGACGTACAAAGTTCTCCACTTAAGCTAATGAGCAGCCGGCGTGTCGAGATCAGCGCCGTTCTCCTCGTCATCCTCTCCAAAAGATGGAGAAAATCATTTTTAAAGGCAGCGCGGATAATTAGGAAAGTCAGGGATTTTTAAATCTATTTTAAGACAGACGGTTTTTTATTTATTTATTTTTTTTAGTAGAAACCCATCCTTTATCATTGCCAAGTCAGTAACAAAAAAGGTTTATTATAATATAGTAAGTAATCTGCTTCGGTTGGTCTTTTGTGAAATAAAATAAGTAATAATGTGACAGTGTGATATTTACACACATGCTTGGGGGTCTTTTCCCAAAATTGGCAAAAGAATTACATTTATTGAAAAGCTTATCTTTAAAAAAAAGATTATCTTTCTGCCAGGAAATTAAACCATGATACTTTGGTTATTTAAAAATAATAAATACATGAAAAGAAGTAGATATTTTTCTGTTATTAAATACGGAACCTAACGACTTGCTTGGAAACCTGCTGTTGTTAGACATAGAACTGGATTGTTTTACTGTAAGACTGGTTTATTCCTCTTATATTACAAAAATTTACCTATGATTATAATTAATTAAAAAAACACATTTATAGTATAATCAGTGAATGCAGTGGTGTGACTGGTAAAAAATTATTCTGGGTGGGGCTGTATGTGTTAAACGGTCAGTTTCAATAACAATTTAACACAAAGTGCAGGAATAAAACACAAAACGCTGTTAAAATCAGTCATTTACAAAAAAAATTGGCATCAAAACAAACTAATAGGCAGGACTAATACTTATCAAAATGATCATAAATTGCAGCTGTGATTTGTTCAGACAAATGGTACAGTATGAATAATTACTAGGGCTGTCAAAGTTAACGCGATAATAACGCATTAACAAATTATCAATTTATTGCAATAAAAAAAATAGTGCTGTTACGCAAATTCTAATTTGGCCCTGCGATTCACCCATAGTTCATGTTAAGGCTTGTCGCGCGCTGCTTCAGTAAGAGTA
>JAOVVF010000042.1:17622456-17634505 GCA_028565595.1 Duopalatinus emarginatus
TCGGTTCTGCCACAACCTTGGTATTGTTCCCGCAGACACCGAACGCTGGCTGGGGAATAGTCTGGATCGGGTTTGAGAGGACGGGGGCAAGCTGTGATCTTGTCTTTGTAAAACAATGAAAAGGAACATAATGTAGTACCAGTTTAATATCTTTAAACCTGACCTCGCCTTATCTTTGAACTCATAACCAGCCCAAACCCAATTCAAAGCACTGAATCAACCGTTATGGAACATCCCAAAGCAAATCCTACATCAGTGATGTTTATAGCCCAGGATCGAACATGACCCTGAAAAGAACTGGTGGCACAATGGTGGAGGAAGGTAGTGTTGATGCCTTACAAAACCTGGGGTTTAGTCCTGAGCTCCGGTTTCCAGATAACCGACACCTAACCGCCTATTCACAAGTAATCGGTCGCATCCAACCGACAGACGTTTATGGAAGCTTCATGCGTCCACCTGTCCCGCATTCATTCAAACTGGTCAAAAATGGGACAAAACATACCTAGAGGCGCCAAATCATGCTTAGAGTAAAACATCTCTGAGTATGGGGTTTTGCCACTTCCTGATCCCAAATCACCTGATCTTGGGAAATGGGGAGCGTTTTGCAGGAAGTACGGAATATTTCAGCAAGCTTGTGGAGACCATGCCTCATCGTACAGTATTTCCTCAGTCCCAAGGTCCTACCAAGTATTAGACTGGTGTAATAGTTTTTCTAGCACTTCAGTGTAAACAATTGCAAATGGCTGACTCTCTCGCTTTCTTGCCGAGTTAATAATAAATCCAAAAAAAAAAAGAAAAGAAAAATAGTTACACTCCTACAGTTCATAAGAAAATGGTGCTGGCTGTTGACGTCCATTTTATCAACGGTTTCATCAGCAGCGTAATAAGACAAACAGCGAAAACACACAAAACAGCACTTTGATATCAAATTGAAATGGTTTTGGGGGGTCAGTGTAGTCTGTAGCCTCAACTAGAATTTTATCGATATATGCTAATCCGGACTCTCCTGCTTTTCTCAGCACCATTTAGTATTAAACTATTCATAGGCAGAATATAAGATCTACGACTCGAAATGCTTATGAACTCTACAGGGGGCGAGAAGTGCACATTCAGCGATTACTGAGAGGTTTTTAAACAACTTGTTCGGTTTACACAAGCAGTAATGACTTCTGAACAAAGATGGAGCAAGAATATGATTTGGTTTCCCGAAGAAGGAGACAAATAAAACATGGGTCTGTCCTGGAACATGACAGAAAAATCTTCAGGAAATGGTTTGTTGGTCCATTAATTGGCTTAATTGGAGCGATGGACGTTGTTCTACCATTAGTTGGTGTTTTGATGATGGTGGTGGAAAGTGCTGTCTGGTACATTGCTCCCATTGGTGGTGGTCAACTGGTGGGCTGGGGACTGGTAACTGTGTAAGCCATAACATAACACCATTTCCATCCTCATCAGCAGTGGTGGCTTGACGGTTACAGTTTTGGCTTCTTGATCAGAAGGTTGGGGTCCAAGCCCCAGCTTGGACAGATGAGCCTATTTAAAATAGACAGGCTGGCGGTGGCTCCATCCTGGTATGGGGTTTGTTTAGCTGGCATTCCTGGGACCCCTGGGACATCTACAAACATCTCTGATGTGGCGCTCTCTCTAAGTTTCTTGTTTTGCCATCCCCACCTTAGTCACCAGATTTCAACACTGCCCCACAGGGAACCTACCAAGTATTAGACTTGTGTACCAGCTATCCTGGCATTCCAGTGTACGTGCCTAATAAATGCGTCTTCTTTATCTTGTGTCCTGGAGACAAGGACAGAGTCATCCTAAACTTTTCCCCCCAGCTGCAGAGCTGTAGATCCCTGTGCCATTCCTCTATAGAGAGCCCAAATCAGAAGTGACAAGCTGGTAATTTAAAATAAAATGACTATGTACTCAAGTCGACTACTCCGGTATTTTCCCGGTGTTGGTGACATGGAGCTGAAAGACCAGAGGTCAAAGTAGGTCAAGAAACTTGTGAGAGAAATGATGAGCATCGGGAATAGGGGTAACGGATTGCACAGCGAGTGTGAGAACTGTATTACAGTAATGAGTCAGCGGGGAGGAAAACGGCATGCTGAGAAATGGCGAGGCCGAGAAAACTGTGTATGTGTGTGCGAAAGCGAGAGAACAAAGCCACAGGACAACTGCTTGACAAGGTTATCGCCAAGGGAGCTGCTCCGTAGGAATGCGAGTGTGAGGAAAAGGTCAGGTGGGAGATTGGGGTCGGAAAGGTCAGTTTTGCGGTTATTAGACCACCGCGGCGCCATGGCTTCATGCGCTTGATATTCGGGCCCTCGACCGCCGAGATATTGCTTATCCATATTTAACAGATCCGTGAAATCCTGATTCGAAGAATTTTTACATCCACGGAGGAACCGCGTGCAGAACGTGACAAGCTTCATATGTGTCAGTGTGATTAGGGTCAAATGGTCTTGATGGAAAATCATCTGTGCCCTTCAGGAAAATGTGAATTAGTGATGTTTCATCTGGAAGCGAGTTGGCTTTTGACTCGACATGCATGCGTATGCAAAGTACCCAGGCTGGTGGTGGCTACATAATGGTATGGGCTTTGTTTAGCTGGCATTCCATACAACAGGTGAACGTTATCTTTGCCTCCTTTCTAACACCTGTTCACGTCCTGCATTCATTCTGATGGGTCTGACCAATTTTAACGACCCAATGGTCGCAATGGCAAATTATGGTAAGAGGAACACTCATCTAAGTTTGGGGTTGTTCCATTCAGACCTAATTTACCAGATCTCAGTGTTACCGAACACGTCTGGGAAGCAATGCAACGTGCTGTGAAACATGGAATTCCTTGTCTACAGAATAATCCTAGAGTTTTCATGCCCAGTGGGGGACCTACCAAGTATTAGCTGAACCTGAAAAGCGATTCCCATGATCACTGTAAATATAACATAAGTACAAGTACTATTACATTGCTAAGTACAATAAAGAAAAAAAGAACAATTTTCAAAAATCCAACGTAAATTTCGAATCGTGGCCCAGGATTTTTTCTACATCAAAATCCAAAAAACAGGTATATGTGAATATGTGAATATAGGCGGTTCTAGACGGGGGCCAACAGGAGCCAGTGCCTGCTCCAGGCCCCTGTTGTGGCCCCTGTGCTGAACAGATAATAAGTTTTATTAATTTCTTACGGCAACGTGCGCTGGCAACGTGCGCTGGCTAGAAGATCGTAACCGACTCGTTAAAGGTAGAGATCTAATTACCCTCACGTAATCAAAAGAGTAATAATTAGTTAGCAAATTTATTTTTGCTTTCTGTTTTATTTTATTACTGTACATAAAAGAATGAGATAATGAATTAAAAATTAAATAGGTGTCATTGTACAGACAATGCTCAATGTGTTTTGTTTCGTTTTATAATTAACTAAAGTAAATGCTTAAATATTGGTGTGTTTTGTCCTTACAAGTGCCCCCCCTGAAAAACAACTGGCCCTACCTCAGCCCCCCTATTAATTTGGTCTAGAACTGCCCCTGAATACACCCCATGTCCTCCTCCTGCCATCCCAATCAGCTCGCGGGATTGCTACTTGCTAGTAAGCTAGCTCGCGTTTTAGTCACAGCTAGCAAGATGTATCCTGTATCCTCAGAGTTCATACCAAGGATCAGAAGATTTATTTGTATAATACCATTTTGTGAGCTACGGATATTTGGCACTGATATGCGGCGAATATTTGTTTAAAATTTTTTAAAAACAAACACATAAAAAGATTAAAAAACTGAGTAAAGTATGAAAAATAAAATTAACTGCAGGGTATTTCTTTTGAAGCTATTAAACCGGACGTTTAAGCCCACAAGGCCATTGTCAAGGCAACTGGGGGCGCGTAAAAATACTATGCTATCATGTAGTTTCTTTACCCGCAGTTGCTCTTTGTATTAACAGAGCTGTTGGTTAGTAGGACGGATTTGGAACCAGACTCTGAGGTCATTTCACACATGGTGACCAGAGGACTATATTCTACAGTCAGATTCTGGTTCCAAAGCTGTCCAACTAACCAATAGCTGTTAATACGAAGAGCAACTGCAGATAAAAAAAAAAACTACATGATAGCGTACTGCTTTTATGAGCCTCTAGTTGCCTTGACAACGGTCTTGTGGGCGTAGACCTCCTTAATAGCTTCAAAAGAAGTCATTGTTAAATTATTAGGATTACAGAGATGGTTAAACAAACGGCAAACAAACAAAAAATTACTCAATTTAGAATTTTTCCAGACAGCTTAACTTCTCGACATTTCACCTCTCTTATACCAGAATAAAATCTCGTGGGACACACTTATACCTTATTCTTATACCATTAATCTGAAATGGAGTGTGACGTTAGAGCGAGGTGGAGCTAAATAAGGTGCGAATATCCCAATACCCAAATATTTAGGTCCAGCTCTATTAATTTTATAAATAAACCTTTTTACTAAAACAAAATAAATTTAAAAATAACATTTTTAATAATCTAAAATCAATCCTGTGGTAAAAGTCGAAGTACAGCCTCAAATTCTTCACTAAAACTGAAGCTAAGGCCAAACAAAAAACAGCGTCATTCTTATGCTCTCCAACGCTCGCTAGCAACTGTACAAACTAGCTGAATGCTAGTAGCTATGTGACTGTTATGATTCAGTCACAGCAGACAGATTACAGCGGTGGCGGCACGTCCATTGAAGTCACAAATTTGTCTCCCTGTGTCAAAATACAGACAGCACCCCCCTACTGCAAAGGAAAATGACCGTACAGAGGTCTGACCTGCCCAAACCTCCCAATAATGCTCAATATAAACAGTCGCTACCTCAGTGGCTTGTAAGCCACGGAGTTCAACATGGGGGTTAATGGGGCAAGGGAGCATGAATCTCTGTGTAGGTGGTGTAACATCAGTCTGTCTCCTGGTTTGGTGACTGACCTTCCTACTACTGAACCCCTTCTCGAGCAAACAAAGATGGAGGTATGAGGAATGTTGACAGGTGGGGAGGTTAAAAGACAAACTTTTACTAAATTGTAATACTGTAATAGTCAAGCACTTTTCTTTTTCTTTTTTTTATTTACGAGAGCACGTTCATGGATTTCTGATTTCTGTTGAACATTGGCCTTTTCGTCCATCCAGTTAAAATAGACGGAATGTGACGGGTCCTGATTAGTTAAATAATGTCGCCTATCGCCTCTGCAATTCAGTACGTTAGACATTTTTCGGTTTCATAGCTAGCTATAATGCTCACAGTACATGCTTCAAAGAGTAGTCAGTTTGTCTCAATTTGTGTTAAATCACACTCATGGCGTTAGCACTTTGACTTGAGTCTGTTAGCCAGGCCTAGTTAACTATAAGTTAAGTAGCTTAAATACCCCGACGCCTCAATATTATCGAGCATCTCGAAACCTAAATCGGCAATCTAAGCTAACTATAAATAACTGAAAGCGGTTTACTGACACCAGTCGACATTTTTCAGAAGAGACATGTGTGTGGATTAATGTACAAAACTCTAAAAATATTTTTTAATAATGACGGATTTGTTTACTTTGACACCGGTACCGCTAGAACGACAGGGGTCCCTCAATATCGGTCACTTCCGATTTTCTGGAACTCATCTTTTTCTTTTTAAAACAGCGAATATACGTGTAAAAATATATATTTACATTAAATTTGTTTTGTTAGAAAAATGGTATGTTGCTGTATTTTTAATTTTCAGTGACAATGTATGCAGTGTTGTCGTTTTATTTATTTATTTATTTATTTTTGACCGTGGCGACAAGCTGTTTTTGTTTTTTTTTACCTCAGAACTTTTACACCGAGAAAAATATCCGTCGCAGAACAAAAAAATGTTATAACAGCTGAAACCATAGCGACTGAATGTTCGTTGATGTGGTTAACTTTGACTATTTAATTGTAATTATTTAGATAAACCCACATTCTGGCTGTCTGCGTTCATTGCCGTCCTCCGTCTTCGTTTGGTAAAGAAGGAGTTCCAAAGGATGTAGCGACAGTTGGTCCTGACTCCGCCTCCAAATTGTGAAAAACACGAAATTTAAATTTGTGCTTGCCACTTTTAACGTCAATTTGGCGCCATATAGAACACTGGCCCATGGCTGCGAGTGTCGACGCTATGTGTTAACAAAAGTTGCATTAAATATCTACTTGAATGTAATCCATGTAATTAAGTGCACTTAAGAAGAACAGGAAAGAGAAGATTTCTGAAGGAAAGTGTCCAGCTTTTCTCTCAGTAATGGCCTAAATCACACTTATGGTCATTTCTCCATTCAATTTCGCCTCTACGCAGGCAGCAATTATCTCCACTGGCCTGCTTCATTAATGTGAACATAAGTGCCTTATGTCCACTTCCTGTTTAACAGCTTGTGTTGTGTTTTTGCCCCTGACGAAACTGTTTTGGGTTTTTTTATTTTGTTTTTTTTATGTCCGTGACTCATGTTGGATTTGCAATTAGGATCCATTCAATAAACCCAGCATGTGCACCTTCACTCCGGCATGTTGTCTCTCTGTAGACGCCCTGCTTTACCGTACTGTAGTGGCTATTATTTTGCTCTTGTACTGAGTGTTGTGGTGCCAGTGGACTGCAAATAATGACTCACTCTGCACTTGAAAGACTGAATTTCGAAAAGACTTTGACATATAAAATATATAAAAAAAATATAACAGTACAAAAATGTAAATAATAATCAAATATTCACTTCATAATTGTAAACATTTGGTATTCGTTATTTCTTAAAAGATTACATTTTTTACATCGCATTGTGATGTCATTAACGTTTTACGTCAAGTTGTGATGTCATACGTCTTAACGTGAAGCTCACAAAATGTTAAGCCTTGAACGCTACCTACAGTGTAATTTTAATTGTATCCCACATTGCCATATATATTTTAAAGACGGCCACTGGATCTTAGGGAGGGAAAATGCTGTGGGGTTGTTTTTCAGAGGATGGCCCAGGCCCAGTAGTTCCAGTGAAGGGAAATCTTAACTTAACTTATCTTAAGATTTAGGTCTGACGTGTCCAACATTATGAATGGGCAAAATCTTTTAGAAAGCCTTCCCAGAAGAAACTGTTATAGATAAAAGTCAGTGGTTGGTGCGGTACAGTGGTAACATCATTGGTTCCCATGTGAGAGACCCAAGTTTGATTTCTGGTCTAAGCAACCAGTCTGTGGTACACCAATAAGGGTCCTTGGGCACTACGTTGGCCTACCTGTAATACCAGCAACCTTGTAAGTTGCTCTGTATAAAAGCATCTTCCAAAAATTTCTACGGGCGTTCCAATACTTTTGCCTATGTAATGTTTATAGGTGATATAGTTATACAGTATAGCGTTTACTCTACTGGGGTTGCCAGATTTTTCAAAGAGATTAATCTACCACTTGTAGGCTATCACAGTAACACTAGCCAATTGAGGCTGTCTGTCAGTTCATGTATGTAGAAGACGGCAGACAGCACTAGAGCTGACCAATTTCCAACCAAATTGGAAAGGGATAGAAATGGACAGACCAAAAGACTAAAGAGAGCCTGCAGGGGAATCCATGGCTTAGTGGTTAGGGAACCTTGTGTCCGGAAGGTCCCGGGTTCGATCCCTGCACAGGGCAAGACATGACTGAGGTGCCCTTGAGCAAGGCACCTAAATCCCCTAACTGCTCCCTGGGTGCTGTGGTTTGGGGCTGGCCCCTGCTCTGGGCAAGTGTGTTTACTGCCCCCTAGTTTTCACTGGTGTGTGTATGTTTCATAGTTCACTTTCATTTCATTCAGATATGTAGTCAGAGTTAATTATTGTGTGCCAATGTGTCTAGGGTTCACACTGTGAAGAAAATACATGTTATCAATAAATCAGAAATGCTTTGTATCTTCAGTGTCCCCACAAAACCAATAATCAACCTAATTGGAGCAATAAGGAATCCCAGTGTTCCATCCCAGCCGGATTTAAACCAGTGTTTCCCTGATTACCCCAGCGTCCTCACACTGCACTGTGTAATGTTCCCCTGCTTGTTTAACTCCATGGCTTGTTAATGAGCTGAGGAGTTAAATCAGGTGTGTTAGCGCCAAGACTTGTTTTGGATCGGGTTTTAATGTCCTGTTTAAGGAACACATGGGGCCCCAGTTTGCGCATTATATCGCGAAATGGAGCGGGCCTACCCAGCCTGCGTGAGGTCGTCTGCCTCTTTAGAGCAGATGAAGAACTATATTAAACGCCAGACCCATCTCTTATACAGGAGCAGATCTCCGGGGTCTCTCATAGCCGTGCGAGATGCGGGTGTGCGCTCTCTGTTTGACTGAGAGATGATTTTTTTTCCCCCGAATACACAACGATATTGCACAAAACGAATGACTGGAGCATGCATCATTTATCACAGGCTAAATATAGAGGCGAAAATGGCATGTGTGCCTCAAATATGGCGCCACGTTCCCCTTACTCCTTTTCTATACGTCCACGTTAGTTATTTATTTCCTATATTTATTTCTTGTACTACCTTTAAATAATGAACATTTCATCTCACCAGGACATGTCATCATTTATGACACCATAAATGAACTTGGTTCTTGATTGTAATTGCTCAGAAAGGGCTGACACAGACTTCACAAGACCTCTGAAGGTGTTCTGTGGTATCTCTAGCACCAAGACAGATCCTTCTGTTGATCTTCTATGGGGTTGGTTCGGATGGACCAGCTCGTACCACTCAATCACCTCACATCAGTGAGCCTTGGGTGCCCATGACCTGGTTGTCCTTCCTTGGACCACTTTTGGTAGGTACTAACCACTGTACACTGGGACCCACCCTACAAGACCTGCTGATTTGGAGATGATCTGATCCATTTACATTACATTTACGGCATTTAGCAGATGCTCTTATCCAGAGCGACTTACAAGGTATTACAGGAGGCCAACATAGTGTTAGTAGTCTTGCCCAAGGACCCTTATTGGTGTAGCACAGACTGGCTGCCCAGATCGGGAATCTCTCTCACATGGGAACCTAATGATGTTACCACTGTACCACACCAACCACCAGTTGTCATCAGTAGACATCACAATTTGGTCCATTTATTTTTTTTGGCATTGCTATTACAATGGACATTGAAGTTCTGCTCAGATCGGGAATCTCTCTCACATGGGAACCCAATGATGTTACCACTGTACCACACCAACCACCAGTTGTCATCAGTAGACATCACAATTTGGTCCATTTTTTTTTTTTTGGCATTGCTATCACAATGGACATTGAAGATCTGCTCAGATCGGGAATCTCTCTCACATGGGAACCCAATGATGTTACCACTGTACCACACAAACCACCAGTTGTCATCAGTAGACATAACAATTTGGTCCATTTTTTTTTTTTGGCATTGCTATCACAATGGACATTGAAGATCTGCTCAGATCGGGAATCTCTCTCACATGGGAACCCAATGATGTTACCACTGTACCACACCAACTACCAGTTGTCATCAGTAGACATCACAATTTGGTCCATTTCTTTTTTTTTGGCATTGCTATCACAATGGACATTGAAGATCGTCACTGCAGTGTTTTTTTTAGTTTCAATGGGATATGGAAGCAGAAGATCCAGCATTTGTTAACCCACCGTTGATGCCTTTGGTAACACCACAACATCAGACACAGCACCTCACCTTGACTCATGAAGTTGCTGACCAGACCCTAGAGGACTGGCAAGATATGGCATGGTCCGATGGTTCCATACTGATGTAGGGCATGGGTTGGGTCCACTGGTCCGCCTGAACACAATCGGATTTCAGCCACAGGAAAGATTGGAGATTGGACACCTGCTTACACCAAGCTATAACGTGCTTCATAGATGTTCTAATCTACAGCATTAAACATAACTAAAAATGGATAAAAACGACAGTAATGTGTAAAGTATTACAGTAAGGTATTGTAAGCTATAAGTATACAAGCTATTAGTACAGCGAAGCTCAACCCCACCCCCCAAAAGGGTTAAAGAAAAACATTTTTTGACAATTGGGAAAGCAAATGTAAGAACACTCGCGGCGAGATCTGCTGACAGTCCATGCAGGAAAATTAAATGCTTACATCTTAGAAATTGCTCAGTGGTGCATTTAATCAAATGGCATTGAATTTAGTTTGTTCTGAAATGCTGATGTATAGTTTTTTAAGGGCCTGGAGTTTGGATTAGGACGAATGAGATATTTATTGACTGACTCCGGTACCTGGAGTCTGAATGCACACTTTCTTTGTTTTCTGTACCTACACACATGGCTTTGGGATTTCTCAGGAACATCTCGATTACGCGGTTTCTTTTTCAGCAGGCAAAAATCTGAATCGGAGTTAAACAATTTATTGAAGTGAAAGTGAACGGTTTGCTTACTGTGCTTGCACTCAGAGAAATGTGACCTCCGGATTTAACCCATCCGTGCAGTAAAGCACACACACACAAGTGAACACTAGGGGGCAGTGAACACACTTGCCCAGAGCAGGGGGGGCAGCCCCAAAGCATGGCTCCCGGGGAGCAATTGAGGGAGTTAGGTGCCTTGCTCAAGGGCACCTCAGTCGTGTCTGGGGAACGTCAGTCTGCGATATCGCGGTTATGTGTAATAAATATTCTAAAACAATACTAGTTTTGAAAAGAAAAGTATATTCTTATTATTGACCATGTCGTACACTGCTTCACAGTGACCTCTGATGAGGCTGGCCCCTTATGTAGACATGCCCCTTTATTATTATAAACACGCCCCCTTTTTATTACAATTTTTTCTACAGGTTTATTAATTAATGATTGGCTAAATTATGAAGTTGGTCATTAATTATTATTAAATTACACCGTTCTTGCCTGCCTGCTTGTGTGCGCTAGTCAAAGTCCACGCTAGTCACGTTTTTTTAGCCGTCTCACCAGTCACTAGTCATTTATTTCTCCAATTTCAAGTGGGCCACTTGCATCATACAAAAGGCGGGAAAAAATCCTACATGCCTTTGCCATTCCAGGGCCTTGTTCATTTTGCTTCTTGCGAGGGAGTGAAAGAAAGCAACTCTTCATTCGGAGCAGATAAAAGGGCAAGATAATGAAGGGAGAAATGTTGTGTACACGATCGCTAGGCTGGAATCGCACCTCAAGCTGCTCGATTTCGAGACGTCTCTTTTCAGTGTACGCTTTTATCTTCTGACACTTAGAAAGAAAAGTTGAGGCTCAACTCAAATTGGTGCTTTGGAGGGAAAAATAGATGACACATTCAAGCAATCTGAAGAACTTATTACCGTACCAAACAGTATAATGTGTAGATTTCTTCACCAGGTTCATGACTGAATCGATGCCTAGCTTCGTTTCCGCTACATTCCTTTAGTCATCTGTGTAAAGTTCAGATAGCGGGTTAGACATCTGGCCCACATATTACAAAGGCAGACGTGGGTAGTGACACGCTACGTTTACTCTGTCACACTTACTTCAACTTTTTGGAGTAGTTTAAATGCAGCGTACTTTTTACTTTTACTTGAGTATATTAGTGAAGAAGAAGCGGAACGTTTAGCTACATTCTGATTGCTACTCGCGTCTTATTTTTAAAAATCCATCCAATGCAATACAATCTTTTTGTTTTGTTTGGTTTTGTCAAGACTTCTGACAGAGGTTCTGTCAAATGCTGTGCCGCACCAATCAAATGTAGCTACTAGCAATGTTTGACTCCACTTTACCAATTAAACAGAGCCAAGCCGCGGCAAACATAGATGGAAAAGAGCACAAAAGCACAATACAATGGCAGAGACGACGGTGTGTGTTTCACAACAACCAGAGGAGAATTTAATTGATGTTACTTTGTAAAGATTTAATTTATTATAGTTTTAAAGCAGTGATTCTCAACCAGTGGGGCGCGCGAGTAGGCTAGGATGAGGGGAGTGTCATATTGTGAAGTGACCTGTTATTGGCGGTAGAGAGGTTAAGGCGGCAGAGAGTGAAGAAGAGTGTGTGTGGCACGTGTAGGTGTGTTAATGGCATGTTCGGTGAGCTGTTCAATGTTCAGTAAAAAGTCCTGACTACCAACCTGTTGTCT
>JAOVVF010000042.1:17640000-17650890 GCA_028565595.1 Duopalatinus emarginatus
ACACAGTTAACAGGTAAGTGCAATCAGGTGTGTTTGAATAGAGAAACCTCCAAGCTGTGCTGGACACCCGCCCTCCAAGACTGGAGTTGGGCAGCCCTGGTTTAGATCATCAGGGTTGCAGTTTGTCTGAAGCCCACCCAGAATCATTGGCACAAGGCAGGAATACCCCCAGGATGGGACACCAAAGGTTACATCGAATTCACCAACTATGTTGTCAACCATAGATTCCTATCCACACCTCCAGTTCAGCAGTCAAAAGTTTGCCCATGTTCAAATTCACCCATGTTTGCTTTGTTACCTTATTTTAATAATCTCACTAAACTTTAACAACACACTAAAGTTTTCCCAAGAAAGTTATGTTTCACTGATACTAAGCCTTTCATTACTCGTCGTGCTGAAAATCCCAGCGACGCGGTACTGACCCGGGTGCAATGCTAATTACAAGCAGCATGCCGGCAGCTTATTAAGCGAAGAATACACATCGCTAATTGCGAGGTCGAGGTACGGGACTACAGAAACGAGAACATGTTAGACAAGGTGACCCATTAACTCACACCATTACATTACAATTTATGGTAAACAAGCAAAAAAGCGATGCCAATTGTTAGCGTGTAGGAGTGAAAGCTAGGCTTGGGCTGTTTTTTTTTCCTTTTCTTTAATTAGCTTTCCGCTCCGTTCGACGTGAACAATTAATACATCCAACTCGAGCTTCTTATCTGGACAGGGATGGAAAAGAATTGATGATACCATACAATCAAACTCATTCGAAGTTTGTTAATTACAGTAAAAAAATAAATAAATCGACATAAATAAAGACAGGCTAGGGTATGCCAAAGTGCTGAAGGGATAAACATTAGCACTGATCTGTTTCCGAGGATGAGGTTTTGATGTTGGTCGGTGTTTTGGGGGCTGGCCCAGAGAGCAGCTTCAAAGTTTTGGAAAGCACAAATGAGAGCATGATGGGAAGTGGTGGTTGTAATTGAGCTCATTAGTGGACCTGTAATGCACTCAGGGTTTTTTTTCTTGGAGACAGCGGATCATTTTGCTACCTGACAAAGTGTTAGTTTTTAAAAGTTGATAAAAAAGAGAGCATTGTTCCGGGTGAGCTCTCAGATGTATCTCTGAAAACCAACTATATCCCATATTGAGCTTACAATAAACTTCTATACGTGCTGCATTTAGCTTAATCTGTTGCCGTCGTTTACCTTCACCACAGAGTTGATGATATTCTTTATTCTGGTCCAAAGGCCAAATCGCAGCATCATGTTAACACACTCATTCTGTTGTAGAAATTAGACACCACATGTGGTTAGGGTTAGACCTTTGGTTAGGGTTAGGACCCTGGGCTAGGGTTAGGAACCTTGAATTTTATGACCCTGGGCTAGGGTTAGGAACCTTCAGACTTAGGACCCTGGGTTAGGGTTAAGACACTGGGTTAGGGTTAGGGTTAGGGTTAGAGATAGCACCCTTGGTTAGGGTTAGGGGTTCGGACATTTGGTTAGGGTTAAAACACTGGATTAAGGTTAGGACTAAGACCATGGGTTAGGGTTTAGAACAGTGTGTTAGAGTTAGGTCCCTAAGAAGTTAGGACCCTGGGTTAGAATTAGGATTAGGACCCTGGGTTAGGGTTAGAAACCTGGGAACTAAAGACCCTGGGTTAGATTAAGACAGTGGGTCAAGACACTGGACTAGGGTTGGGCCACTGGGTTAGCATTAGGGTTGGGGCCCTGGGTTAGGGGTTTGGACCTTTGGTTAGGGTTAAAACACTGGATTAAGGTTAGGACTAAGACCATGGGTTAGGAGTTAGGAAAGTGGGTTAGAGTTAGGGCTCTAGGAAGTTTGATAAAAATGAGAGCATTGTTCAGGGTGAGCTCTCAGATGTATCTCTGAAAACCAACTATATGCCGCATTTAGCTTAATCTGTTTACCTTCACCACAGAGTTGCTGATATTCTTTATTCTGGTCAAAAGGCCAAATCGCAGCATCATGTTAACACACTCATTCTGTTGTCCTTAATCAGTGAGACATTGCTGGTAGAACTGAGACACCACATGTGTTGGAAGCAGGAAAAGTAGGCAAGCATAAGGATTTTGAGCAATTTTAACCAAGACCAAATTGTGATGGCTACACAACTAAACCAGAGCATCTCCAAAACAACCAAAGAACCAGCAACCAGGTCATAGGTGTCCAAGGCTTAATCATATGGTGGTCAAGGCTAGACCATTTGGTCCAATCCAACAGAAGATCCACTGAAGGATCTGCTGCTAATGTCTCAATGCATCAGAGCTGTTTTGGCAGCTGTGTAGGAAGGTGGTCTTAAAATTACAGTCGATCGGTTTATATGGCATATAATAGGACCATGGTTCTTGAGTTCCTCTGTATGTTCTCTCCTAGGATTCTATGATTAGGGCTAGGAACCTGTATTAGGGTTACAGTTAAGACCCTGAGTTAGGCTTATGATTAGGACCCTAGGTTTGGTTTAGAACCATGGGAACAGCCTAGGTTAGGGTTAGGACTAAGTTAAGGTTAGGACAGTAGCGAGATATGTGGCGACCATTGGTTAGGGTTGGGACACTGTGTTAGGTTTAGGGTTAGGAACCTAGGAACTTAACACCCTGTGTTTGAATTAGGATTAGGACCCTGGTTTAGATTTAGAAACCTGGGAACTCAGGACCCTGGATTAGGTTAAGACAGTGGGTTAGGACCCTAGGAACATAAGACCTTTGGTTAGGGTTAGGACCCTGGTCCAGGGTTAGGGACCTTGAAATTTAGGACCCTGGGCTAGGGTTAGGAACCTTCAGACTTAGGACCCTGGGTTAGGACAGTGAGTTAAGCTTAGGATACTTGATTAGGGTTAAGACACTGGATCAGGGTTAGGGTTAGGGATAAGATTCTTGGTTAGGGTTAGGGGTTCGAACATTTGGTCAGGGTTAAAACACTGGATTAAGGTTAGGACTAAGACCATGGGTTAGGGTTTAGGATAGTGGGTTAGAGTTAGGGCCCTAAGAAGTTAGGACCCTGGGTTAGGGTTAGAAACCTTGGAACTAAGAACCCTGGGTTAGATTAAGACAGTGGGTCAAGACACTGGATTAGGGTTGGGCCACTGGGTTAGCATTAGGGTTGGGGCCCTGGGTTAGGTGTTCAGACCTTTGGTTAGGGTTAGAACACTGGAGTTAAGGTTAGGACCAAGACCATGGGTTAGGGTTTAGGATAGTGGGTTAGAGTTAGGGCCCTAAGAAGTTAGGACCCTGGGTTAGAATTAGGATTAGGACCCTGGGTTAGGGTTAGAAACCTTGGAACTAAGAACCCTGGGTTAGATTAAGACAGTGGGTTAAGACACTGGATTAGGGTTGGGCCACTGGGTTAGCATTAGGGTTGGGGCCCTGGGTTAGGGGTTCGGACCTTTGGTTAGGGTTAAAACACTTGATTACGGTTAGGACTAAGACCATGGGTTAGGGTTTAGGACAGTTCTAGGGTTAGAACACTGGATTAAGGTTAGGACCAAGACCATGGGTTAGGGGTTAGGACAGTGGGTTAGAGTTAGGGCCCTAGGAAGTTAGGACCCTGGGTTAGGGTCCCTGAAAGCATAAATACACTCCAGTTTTGTCCCTGTTTTATTCACTGTCAGATGAACATTGTGAAAAATGCACAGCACAATAGCTATATAACTCAGTATAATGACCTTTCAGCCGCACTCTTACAAATAATGTGGAAATAAATGAAGAACGTGGTGCGGCATACCTATCAAAGCTTGTAACAAAGCAAGTGTACATGCCTGAGAAAGCTTTAGAAGAACAACACAAGGACAAGGCTAGACTCCTCGGTTGTTTTGTCTTGTGTTGGAGTGTTTTTGTGCTTTTATTTACAAATAAATACCAGAAAAAAAATCCACATAAGGGTTCGGATTTTTGTTACGTCTCACTCTCAAGGGTTTAAACCACTATTTTTCAAAACAACATCTATCCCGTACGTGATTGGACCTCCTGTGGTCAAGAGGTCATTTTTAACGTCACGCGAGGCTGCTCATGTGCGGCGTGTAATCCATCTTCCTTTCGCTGTTTTCGATCTGTCGTGCAGTTAAAAGGGAAAAAAAAAAAGCCTTGATCATTAAAGCTCTGCTGTCACTTTTTCAGGGTTGTAATGCGCTTCTGTGCTAATTACCTCATTATCGCAGATTAGGTTTTAAATTTCATGAGTTCATTAGCGTCTGCGGCGCGCTGCTACACAGGCACCACACGGTGACTCCAGAACAGGGCTAACTACTCAAACTGTGTGCGAGTGGGTGTACTGGATATATGACCTCGCTTAGAATGCCACGACATTTGCAAATGCATTTGTTTCATACTTGGTGCATTTTTTTAAAATAACAATTGATAGCAAAAGCGCTTATATAAATACGACTAGTTCCTTTTTAACTATGCTGTATACTGTGTCTTATGCAAGTACGACTTTTATATCTGTTCTTCTGTAGATGGACTTTGAATACTTTATGATTCATATCTGGAGACGTCATTGCCATGCACCTCAGCTCGAGTTCAAAATCTCTGCCTGAGATCCATTTCATAAATTATTCTTTAAATGGAGCTTCGGTGTCGACTCTGTAGCTGGGTGTAACCACAACATTGTTACACAATAAGGACCCAACGTGGAAGGACCCATCCTACCAAGGATACCACATTAAGAAAAAGAAGTTGGCAGACTGCTTAGATAGCAGCCTGCTCTTGTGTTACTGAAAATAACTGTTTAGTTAAGTATTCCCAAAATGGAAAGGATCCATCCTCATAAGGACACAAAATTGACATTCAGACAGGGAAATGGAAAAACACTTAGAAAGTAAGTCTGGCCTTGTGTGACTGGAAACATTCATTCTCCAGTTTCCCTTCAGTATCCAGTATCCCTTGCACAATTTCTTAGGGACTTTGGAGGACCTATCCTACCAAGGATGCATACTTAACATTGAGAAAGGGAAGTTGGAAAACCACTAAGATAACAGCCTGGTCTTATATGACTGGAAGTAACTGATTAGTTGAGTATTCCCAAACTGGCCACCGAGTCGACAGACTTTCTATATTGACTATATGTGAGATAAAACAATCTAAAATATCTTTTCCGTAGCCTTCTATGGATCCATAGTCCCAAGGACACATCCTTGACATTCAGAAAGGGACATTGGAAAAACACTTAGATAGTAGCCTGGTCTTGAATGACTGGAAGCATTTATTCTCCAGTATCCCTTGCCCAATTTCCTAAGGGCCCAACTTTGAAGGACCTATCCTACCAAGGACACACCCTTAACATTTAGAAAGGGAAGTTGGAACACCATTTAAATAGCAGCTTAGTCTTGTATGACTGGAAGTAACTGCTTAGTTGAGTATTTCCAAAATGACCACTGAGTTGACCGACTTTCTGTATCGACTACATTTAGGATTAAACAATCCAAATTATCTCTTCCCTGGCCTTTTAAGGACCCATCGTACCAAGGATGCATCCTTGATATTGAGAAAGGGGAGTTGGAAAACCACTAAGATAACAGCCTGGCCTTATAAGACTGGAAGTAACTGATTGGCTGAGTGTCCCCAAAATGGCCACAGAGTGGACATACTTTATATATTGACTACATGTGGGATAAAACAATCTGAAATATTTTTCCACAGCCTTTTAAGGATCCATCCTCCCAAGGACACATCCTTGACATTCAGAAAGGGAAACTGAAAAAAAAAACACTTAGATAGTAGCCTGGTCTTGATTGACTGGAAGAATTTATTCTCCAGTATCCCTTGCCCAATTTCCTAAGGGCCCAATTTTGAAGGACTAATCCTACCAAGGATCCTTGACATTTAGAAAGGGAAGTTGGAACACCATTTAAATAGCAACCTGGTTTTGTATGACTGGAGGTAGTTAAGTTGGAAGCTTAGTTGACTGGAAGCTTAGCCGAGTTCCCAAAATGGCCACCGAGTTGACTGACTTTCTAGGTTAACTACATGCAGGATTAAACAATCCAAAATATCTTCTGCCTAGCCTCCTAAGGACCCAGCTTGGATAGCCCCCTTCTGTTAAAAATGCAACCTTGACATTGAGACAGGGAAGTTGGAAAACCACTTAGATAGCAGACTGGTCCTTCTATATTAACTACATGTAGGATTAAACTATCCAAAATATACCTTCTCTAGCCTTCTAAGGACCCATTCTACCAAGAATGCCACAATAAAAAATGAAAAAACACTTAGAAAACACTAAGGCAGCAGCCTAGTCTTGTATGACGGAAAGTAACCGCTTAGTTGAGTGTTCACAAAATGGCGGCTGAGAGGACCGACTTTCTATATCGACTACATACGGGATCAACCAATCCAAAATATCCCTTCCGTAGCCTCCTAAAGAGCCAACATGGAAGCAGCCCATCCTATTAAGGACACTTAATCCTATCGGAAGACCACTTTAGGTAGCAGTCTGGTATTGTAAGACTGAAAGTAACTGCTTTGTTGAGTGTTCCCAAATTGGCCTGTGAGTGGACAGACTTTCTATATTGACTACATGGAGGATTACATAATCCAAAATATCTCTGGCCAACAACTTTTCCACCAATCTTTAAGACTGTAAGACAGGATATCAGCAGTTAAAAGCTATTGACCTCTTTCTGCATCCATTTAGTACACATTACCTGTCCAATCTAATAACATATTCATATTTGGCCCTACTGATATCGGCCCACTGATAGATTTTAAATGAAATATAATTTTTTTTTATTAGGACGAAGAACGTCTGAGAGTCTTAGCCACTCGCGGCGAGGATTTTGGGTATTGACCGAAAAGATACAAGTTGGTATTAAAAACATCTAATGGCGGTGCAATCGAATGGGCTCGTGTTACACAATGGAGCTGCACATCAAGATAATGTGAGCAGAAAGATAAAGACGGCAGAGACATATCTTACCTGTGCTTTTACTCCCTCTGCCTACTTTCTCCACATTGAACAAATATTTATTGATCCCCAGCTTGGCTGTTTTTGTAGAAATCCAAGCTGAGCTATATATAATGGGTGTTATTAAAGCCGAAGCTGCTTCCCCTTTTTTCAATTCTCTCCACAAATGTACAAAACAACTCGAGAGGTCCCTCATTGTACTACTTCAATATCTCATCGGTAACAGGCTGCGCGTTCGCGATTAGCGTACATGCTCAAAATGTGGTTGACTAGCACCCATGCTAATGACATCAAGAAGCTGATTGGTCATAAGGTAGACCACTCCAAAGACTATAATTTTTTCTCTAACATCACACCACCCTGATTGTTTTTTATTCCTCTCATAACATGCCAAAAAACCATCTCTGTACTACTTAAAGACTGCAGTCACGCTCGTTCATGTCCTGCGTTCATTATATTGACATATTGAGAAAGGGAAGTTGGAAAACCACTAAGATAACAGCCTGGCCTTACAAGACTGGAAGTAACAGATTAGCTGAGTGTCCCCAAAATGGCCACAGAGTGGACATACTTTATATATTGACTACATGTGGGATAAAACAATCTGAAATATTTTTCCACAGCCTTTTAAGGATCCATCCTCCCAAGGACACATCCTTGACATTCAGAAAGGGAAACTGAAAAAAAAAACACTTAGATAGTAGCCTGGTCTTGATTGACTGGAAGAATTTATTCTCCAGTATCCCTTGCCCAATTTCCTAAGGGCCCAATTTTGAAGGACTAATCCTACCAAGGATCCTTGACATTTAGAAAGGGAAGTTGGAACACCAATTAAATAGCAGCCTGGTAGTGTATGACTGGAAGTAGTTAATTTGGAAGCTTAGTTGACTGGAAGCTTAGAGTTCCCAAAATGGCCACCGAGTTGACTGACTTTCTATGTTAACTATATGAACTATATAAACCATCCAAAATATCTTCTGCCTAGCCTCCTAAGGACTCAGCTTCGAAGGCCCCTTTCTATTAAGAATGCAACGTTGACATTGAGACAGGGAAGAAAAGAAAGAAAACCACTTAAATAGCAGGTTGGTCCTTCTATATTAACTACATGTAGGATTAAACTATCCAAAATATACCTTCTCTAGCCTCTTAAGGACCCATTCTACCAAGGATGCCACAATAAAAAATGAAAAAACACTTAGAAAACCCTAAGGCAGCAGCCTAGTCTGACTCCTCTGACTCCTAAACTGTAAAAAAAAAAAAAAACATCTCTGTACTACTTAAAGACTGCAGTCACACTTGTTCATGTTCTGCATTCATTCTGATGGGTTTGTGGAGCGTTCTGCAGGAACTTTAGCAGAACATTTGAACTCATTTTCCCCAGTGGTAGGCTACTAATTATTAGACTGGTGTACCAATTTTTCTGGCACTTCCATTAGTAGTAGTTCCATTAATATATTCCTGAAAATATATATCAAACCACTTCAGCTGGATTAAGTTGTGCACCTTGACTGTACTGTAAAATATTATTGTTATTTAAGGTGTGACTGGGCAACTTCTTAATCTTTTATTTAACATATTAATTCAGAGGTTTCCCTGTGATAAAGTGCTAATTAAGGATATGTTTAGATCGGCGTCGTTTCATTTCATGGTGTTATCTCAGGATTAAAAGTTTTTTTGTTAGAGGAGACTGAAGTGGAGAATTGTTTCTGCTGCTTCTTTTTCTTATCATTATTAGTTTTATTTACTTTTTCAGATAGATGGGTATTGTTTATTGTTAAGAGGGGGGGGGTAAGTCTTGCACCCTTTCAAGTATTATTATCATCATCATCAATCATTATTATTATTATTATTATTATTATTATTGTTATGAATAATAATAATAATAACAACAATAATCATCAATCATCATCATCATCATTATTATTATTATTGATGTGAATTATAATAATAATAATAATAATAATAGAAATAATACTAATGATAATAATAACAATAATTGTAATAATAATCATCATTAATCATCATCATTATTATTATTATTATTATTATTATTATTATTATTATTATAACAACAAAACAACAACAACAACAACAATTATCATCATCATCAATTTATTTTTTTATTGGAATTTTATTTTAAGGTGTAAATTTCTAATTAACTTTCAGTGGCCATTTTTTAATATACCAACAGTATAATGTAAAATTATAATAATAATAATATTAATAGTTTAATAGCTAAGTAATTTCTCTAGTGAAATGTATTATTATCATTATTATTATTATTATTATTATTATTATTATTATTATTATTAATATTATGTTTGAGTGTTTAAGATGAATGTGAATTCTGTGGCAATTTTAAATAGTCTAGTTTATAGCCAATAGTTTTGCTGACTATTATTACTGGTCTTTTTTAAGTAATTTATTATTATTATTATTATTATTATTATTATTATTATTATTATTATTATCATCATCATTTATTTAATTTTTTATTTTATTTTATTTTAAGGTGTAAATTTCTATTTTATTTTAAATATACCAACAGCATAATTTAAAATTATAATAATAATATTAATAGTTTATTAGCTAAGTCATTTCTCTAGTGGAAAAGTTTATTATTATTATTATTATTATTATTATTATTATGTTTGAGTGAAGTAATTTATCATTATTATTATTATTAGTAGTAGTAGTATTATTAGTATTATTATTAGTATTATAAACATATTTATTTGTATAGAATGTTTTTTGTTTCTATTATTAAAATGAAGCTGAAAATTTAGTAGTTTTACCCCTTAATCAGCTGAAAATCCTGCAAATTTCTACTTATAACTACTGACATTTTATACATTGAAATGAATCTCAAAGCAAGGGCTTTGGTTACCTAGAGAAGCGAGTGATTACTATAGAAACCATGAGTATAATATACAGCAGGAACTACAGTCTGAGCTGCTGTTTTAGAAAATCAATCCCAATCAAGTCTTCAGGATCACTGTGATATAATCAGCCAAAGTGTGTTCAGTCTTGTCGAACAGTAGGCCTAATGTGTTGTATTTGCACAAAATGGGAAAGTCATTTAACCCGTATTAATAAGAGATGAAGTGTAAGATGTGAGGGGTAACCATCTGGGACGTGAGCCGTTCAGGGGTTCGAGCTGATTTTGGCTTCTCCAGACTGTGAGTTGCATGGAGGGTAATGTGAGTATATAACCTCCCTCGACTCCATTACACGGCAAATTCGATTTACGAGTTATTACACGACACGTTTGAAGGGAGAGGTCGGAATTATGAAGTATGGATCGTTTGTCTTATCTCGGAGAGAAGGAGCTATTTGATCAGCTCTCATGAGCCATCAATATCGCTCTCTCTTTACCCAATGGAAAGTAAACTGCAGCTATAAATATTAGATGAATATTCTGACAGGACTTTTTTGTTGATTAATAATTTCTCTGACATGCGGTTGTGGAAACGGTGAAGCCTCCTCTCGAGAGAATAACAGCACTGAACCCTGTCCTGGAATAGCTAATAAGTCTGGAGGTGTATTTAACAGACTGATCTTAGATGCCGTCATCATGCCTCTAATTTTTATTTCATACTATTACAGTGGTTTTAAAAGAACTGGCACCCAGCAATTTATATTTTTGCGAATCAATGAATATGTCCAATTTTGATTGTTCCTGACATTTATTTTTTATGACACTGATTCTGATTAGGAATGTGTTAAAATCCATCTGGTTATTATTATTATTATTATTATTATTATTATTATTTATTTTTTAGGTACATGGGTTTCTTGGGGGGCAATTTTAAATATTCGAAAAGGGTGGCAATAGTTTTACAATTTTAAAGAATTTCTATTCTTCTTATTATTATCGTTATTATTATTATTAACAATAATATTATTAATATTTATTAATTAATTATAATAATAATAATAATACATGTAATATTAATAAACAATATAAATAAA
>JAOVVF010000042.1:17656822-17671680 GCA_028565595.1 Duopalatinus emarginatus
TTGGAAAATGGTGAGTGAGAAAATAAGGTCTTGGGGGAAAAAAAGGACAAGCAAAGAATCAGGACCAGAATCCATAAACACACCTCAAATATTTTAATATAAATATTCAGAGTGTATATAAAAAAATCATAAGGAATTCCTACAAACGAGATTTTATCAGATCTTAAATCATACATGTCTTTCAGTAAAGCTATAAAGTTTCCTGGGGGCTTAAGAATTCTACTGCACAGTTCAGTTACACCCGTTTGGAGAGGGAACAAAAAAAAACACTGAACACTGTGTAAGATTAGATTTGGTTTCTGTGAAGGAAATGGTGTTAGTGCAAGACAACGATTCTTCAAAGTGCAAAGGAGGGGAAAAAGCCCATCCCAGCTCTGTGAAGTGGATACAGCAAGGATGTCAAGCACTCAGCGAAACTGATCTCTGCATCATCTCCCGCATCCGCCTCGAAATGATGTCATTCCTCAGCTCCAGTGGTGATTAAGCCTTGCCGTCTTCAACGGGGTGAAACATGCAACTTAACCAATATGCTGTCTCAAGTTAAGCAGGAAACGCCACGTTATTACAATGTGTTTCTCTGTAAAGTCAATCAGTTACAATATACACAGTAGAACGTACCTTCACTTATTTATATTTTTTAGTTTTTTCAGCTCCTAAATGTATTAAGCTAAGCTACGGAATACATAGCAAGCTGACACTAATCCTATTGATCCCAACCTAAACCGGTCTGGACATTTTCTAGGTGTTGCTTTCTAATAAGATATCTATATCTATACCATTAATAATTCCACAACCTCTTTAACTCCAACAGTCCAGGTCGGAGTCCACATTTACATTCCTCTCTCTTGTAACTATTAGTACATGAATAATGCAGGATAGTTACTGTATAATGTGCTGTAGAATGAATAACTGAATAATAAGTTGGGAATTTAGGGATCGGGAGTATGGACCTGAATTAAAGAAACGAACAAACAAGGAAAACTTTTGTTTAAAGTTTACGCGGCTAAAAACAACATTCGTTTCTAATCATTTCCTTGTGGTATATGATATGATTTTTTTTTTTTTTTTTTTGCTAGGTATGTGGTTTTCTAAACTACCAGGGACTCTGGATAACCACCAGGGACACAGATTTGTTGTTGTTTATGAATAAATGCACGTTTGTGGTGCATGAGGTCACCATTAGGTCCAATAAATACAGGGATCATTCAACTCACACAACTATTTTTCTTGAAACCTTCTGGATAACAAGACCCTGATCATATATATGTATGACCCTGAACATATCTATATATATGTAACTAGCATTCAATTTCATGAGCACCTCATGAGCACCAGGGATGGTGGGAATTGACTGTATATCTTCCTGTGTATGTGTGCACATGAATACTGTGACCTTTCAGTCATGTTTAGACCATGAGATGTTGAATTTGCAATCAATCCCACAATCTTTCTCTGGAAGCTTCTCGTAGGGTTGGTGCCGTTTCTGTTTCTGGCAGTTCTCCAGGGTCCAATGAAACTAGATGACGTGTGCTGCAATATCGCGAGGAACTATTGTGGTTCCACAATTTCCAGTTGGGATTCCAGGGGTGTGTCCAATTGTAGTCCCAGTGGTGTTTCCAGTCATTCCAGTGGTGGTCACTGTGGTTTTATTTCCAGTTGTGGTTTCATTGGTTTTTGGTGGTGGCTCCAATGGTGGCTCCAGTGGTTCCCTTGGTTGGTCACAGTGGATCCAGTGTTTGCAATGGTGGTCCTAGTGATTCCAATGTTACTGATTTGATTCCAGTGGTGGTTCCAGTGTTTCCAGATGTGGTTCCAGTGCTTTCAGTGATGGTTCCCAAGGTGGCCCCATCTAGAAACTAGATGATACAGTATATGCTGCAATATTGCGAGGAACCATTGGCAATTATGGACACATTTTCAGAGTGTTTCCAGGAGGGGAATGTTGAGGTGCTAGAACCTTAATAGGAGAAGGTACATGGTGGCATATGGTAGGAAAAACAACTGTTTACCAGATGTTTTAGCCTGCTATAGGCCATAGTGATGACATCTACAGCCCATTGGACCAGTCTATGTTTATCTGTCATGGAGAAAAGACAGAGATCTAAAAAGCCTGATCTAAATTGTAATGTACAGCAGATAACACTCAACAAGGAACATTTTCTGGATGCACACCAAGGTTGAGCGATCGATGTACAAAATACAGATGTCCGGAGTCATCTTTCCACCAGAATATGCATGACCCTCATGGTGGAAAAAATAGCTTTAGAGATACCTACAAGCATGGGTTTGTAGAGAACCCCAGTGCAAAAAGGAGATCCAATTCAACCTTCATACTCCTTTCTGCAAGGTCATAAAAAGCCCAGATATCATTGATGGTGCTGTAGATTAAGACCTACATTTACAGCATTTTGCAGACACTCTTATCCAGAGTGAACTATTTATATAACCAAGCAGTTAAGGGTTAAGGACCTTGCTTAAGGGCCCATCAGTGGTGGCGGTGATGATGGGATTTCAACTGACAACCTTCTGATCAAAAGTCCAACAGCTTGTTTAATATCTTAACCATTGACCTACCACTATTTATATATTTGCCACTTTCTAGTTGTCCTTAAAGACATGGTATTTTGGGATCTGGGGACGTCACCAGATCCAGCTAAGCTCAGCAGCTTTCACCAAGGCCCAAGTTTTATTAGCAGAACTTTGTGGTTGAGTCCGTTTTCGATTATTCCAGATTATCCAATTGTACCACTGGCTTTACGGTGTAACATAGTGTGACACTTGGTGACACCTACGATGGATGGGAACCAATCGGGTAACCACGGTTAGAAACCACCTGGGTAGCTTCTGTATAAGGCAGAAAGAGCTGTCCAATCTGATGTCGCCTTGATAATTTATCTGGCAGTTGCAAGATAGACTGAGCAGACCAACACATGGCAACCTTTTAGTGCAGGTACAAAAAAATAAATAAATGAAAGGCCTCATTTTCAACTAGTTGAACATTCCGATCTCATCCTGGAAGGAGGACGTGGATGTAGACAGGGACGGGGGGACGTATTTTCTCACTCTCTATGTCATAGATCTAAAACAGAGCATCGTTTTAAACCCAACACAATTTGTACAACGTGGTATACAATTCAAATGCGTACACAGATTTGTTAGCGTGCGCTTCTGTACCAAGAGAAATGGTCCATGACCAATTTTAAATGTCTTTTTTTTTTGTGTGTGTTTTCTTTTCTAAACTGCTAGGCTTGTAATGGTTCTCCAAAAAAAGAATATGCATGCACTGAACAGCATGGCTTTGACTAACCGAAATTGCCTAATCAAATTTTAATTGTGTTGTATATACAGATGGCTGCGAGCATAGCCAGGGAGACCATTTGTTTGGAATGGCTGAATAAAGGCAGCCTAGCATAAAAACGCCTATTCTAATCGAGAATCCCCCATTAATTTTCTGACGAGCCCAAATTAACACTTCAAATGCACTGTGATCTGCAAGAGACTTGAAATTTGCAGTAACAATAGTAGTCTTTTCGTCTCTCGCCCCCGCCCCCTACCGCCCGAACTCCATTCATCCGGCTTGATTTGCGCTAAAGTGGGTGTCACTTCCAGCGGTATCAAAGTGGATGGAAAGATCTTTTAAGGAGAAAATGCGCATTGATCAAGGAGTGTGTTTGGGAGGGCGGTCAAGCCTTCAGGCCTCTAGCGTGGAGAAATCCATCACTATTGGCACCCGCGTCTGATTACCACTGGGACTACGAACATTTTGTAGACCTGTGATAGAGAAAAAAAAAGTGTCGCGCACTCTTTACTAGCACATCACTCAAGAGTGACAGGACGCCGCTTCGGTGTCAGTTATGAGTCACCTTAGCTTAAGCCGTGGAGCTTGACTGCTAGACTTCTATGCTTCAGTACACCGCATTTAAGAGCACTACAGCTCAGGGACCTGAAATGTGAACCAAATATGCAAATGTTGCTAATAAGAAGTAAAAAGCTGGTGAGGACAGATTAGCATTATGGCCATTAATCAGTCTGACACTAAAATTAGCGTCCATTTATCAGTAGGTAGGTTGGAATTTTGACGTGAAATGAGCATTTTATCGGTTTAACCTGCTTGTATATTCTGTGATGGTATTATAAAGTATGCTGAAGTGCCAGAAAAACTGGTACACCAGTCTAATACTTGGTAGGTCCCCAGTGGGAGGCAATGCGCACCATACATCCTGCATAACGGTCTACAATTCCGGGATCTGTTGACTTAGGTGGGGATGGCAAAACCCATCGGATGCATGTCGAGCCAGGTGAGGAGCATAGCTGGGTGTCATGCATTCATTACAGGTACTTGAGTTTGGTGTTTGCTCCTAAATCCTTTATGTTGGAGGTAACACTCAGTTGCGATGTTACTTGAGGCAGTGTTGCACACCTATCGCTTTCATATAAGCTTTCACAAATGTCAGTCGCTTTATATGTGCATTAGCGGGCGCAATGCCAATGATGTGCATAGGTAGCATTGTAATGTGTTTCGCATAGGCTTGTCTGTACCAGTTTTTGTGGCACAGTGTATATTATAAAACTGAAACTTACATTTTAGGTACAATACAAATACAAAAAAAGACTTTTGAGAAAGAAAGTTTTGCTAATGCTAACATTTATGTGTAAGATACAACATTACAAGATATGAGATTTAGAGTATTCTTATTTTTAGCTAAAGTTAGCATGTTTATGTGAGGTGGGAAAGCTGTAAATTGTGAACATTAAACATTTTCAGCTTCTTCAGTTTACAGTCGCCAACCCCCCAAGTAACCCCCCCCCCTTCCCCCCACGGGCTGTCAAACAATTTAAAATTTTAATCGCGATTGATCTCAGAAATTTTTATATAGTTAATCACAATTAATCGCATTCGCATACTTCCGTATGGCAGATGTAGTGCGTCCGAGGCTGTATACTGGAATTGCGTACAGCTTTAACGGTAAAACAGTGCACACTGCTTCAAATTCAGTATGTACTGCTTGAGTACGCGATTTTGGAAGCAGTCTTACTGTTACTGTTAGCTGCTTTGAGACAATGTTCATTGTTAAAAGCACTATACAAATAAAATTGAATTACTGAAGTGGCACGCGACAAGCCTCAACATGAACTACGGGTAAATCACAGGGCCAAATTAAAATTTGCGTTAACGGCACAATTTTTTAAAACCGCGATAATTTGAGATCGCCTTAATGCGTTATTATCGCGTTAACTTCGACAGCCCTAATTGTAATGTACAAAATTATTGTTTTTTTTAAATTGCGCAAAATTGCGACGCCGCAAAAGTCGAAGTGCGAAGTAGTGAGGGACTTTCCTTTTACCATAGGACAGTGTCGATTTTGACATGTACTGTATATTTCTAAACTACTAGTCTTAGTGTAAGAGCTAGCAAAATTGTTTTAACATATGATAATTCATGCAAAGTATTGTACATAACACTAACAGCCATTACTGATTATCTATCTTAGCATTTTTGTATGAAGTAGCAGTTTAGGTTAACAGTCACATGTTTAGCCTCCTATTCATCAGTTTATTCTGTCCTGAATTAATCATAATAATTACAGCTAGCATTAGTCCTTGCGTTGCTTCATCGCTAGCCATGTTATTATTTTCTTTGTGTATATGATGAGTGATGTAAACTATACTTTTTAATTCAGTCCTAATCGTAGAATCACCTAAGGATGCAATTACGCTAATTATACCCAGCGGTAATGCTAGTGTTTGTTTATCATTAGCGAGTTTTCTATGGAGTGGAAGATTAAGTTAAGGCGTATGTTTACAGTCTTGATGCGCAGGTGTAGCAAGTTGAGTAGCAGGTTAGAAAGCAAGTCAAACATGAAATCAGTCCTACTGCTAATCATGCTAATTTTTGCTAATATTAAAGCTAATCTTTCAATTAGAAAGGCCACAGTAGCATTTGTGCGAGGCTGCGTGATCTAGTTAGCACCAAAAGCAGACGTGAAAACCTCAGTTGGTCTCCTCAAGCTTTAATTTAGTAACCAAACGGTTGTCAGCTTAAATCTTTTCACTTTTTTTTTTTTTTTAGCCCTGAGCAACACTTCTTTCGTCTCTGCTACATTCTGATGAATAAAGGTCAACAAAGCAGCTCGCGGTTAAATCAATGTCATACATTGTGTATTTTCATCTGAAATATCTATATAGCTCTCGATCTATCAGCACTGTCATGGATTTGATATGCAGATTCATCACACTTTAATCAAAAGTGCGCTGCCATCGATCAAAACAAGCTTGCAGGATACGTGGGGGCGCTGGATTGACTCGCACCCCCAAGGAGAGACGCGCGCACATTCCTTGCGAGCATAAGACAATTCCGGGTGCTAATTAAAATGCGCCTTTATATTTAATGTCCTGATTTAATTGAGATTTAGTCGCTCGCCCGAATGCCTCCAGGGTGCACGAATTCGGAGCCCATATACAACAATTAAATCGAAATAACCTTAATGTTTCTTTAATAATGGTAATAACTGAGGCCATTAATGGGGACATAAAATGCAGTACAGACTGTGCAACACTTACATATAAACAGAAGGAGGCAGCCTCGAGGCCCACTTGAACTGAGACGTTTTGAATTTAGGGCATGTTAACATTTCTTCACTTTATTAGGAACAGCACAACTAATACGGTTTCCAGTTGTTCAGTGGCGTGGATCCCAAACAGCCTTGAAACGCTCGTCTGACAATAATTATTATTGTAATTATTATAATTATAATTACTGCTGGCAGATTTGCTGCTCAACCAAATCCCTCGAATGTGCTCTACAATGAAGTACAAGAAAAATTAATACAGACTGTAAAAAAAAAAAAAACCTGGTACAAATTGGTAGTGGTGGCTTTATAATGGTATAGGGTTTGTTTAGCTGGGACCCCTGCTATGTCTACAAACGTCTTCGTCAGGTGAACGCTAAGTGCGCCCTCTTTCTGGCGAGTTAAGGATTGTTCGTAATTCATTCTGATAGGTTTGACACATTAGATTTCGTGCAAGAAAGGAATCCTACACCTCAGCAATAAAGCGGAATTGTATAGTATTGATTTAGCATCCTGTTTATCAGTTTATTCTGTCCTGAATTAATCCTAATAATTACAGCTAACATTAGTCCTTGCGTTGCTTCATCGCTAGCCATGTTGTTATATTATCTGTGTATATGATGAGTGATGTAAACTAAACTTTTTAATTCAGTCCTAATCGTAGAATCACCTAAGGATGCAATTATGCTAATTATACCCAGCGTTAATGCTAGTGTTTGTTTATCATTAGCGAGTTTTGTATGGCGCGGAAGATTAAGTTACGGCGCGTGTTTACAGTCTTGATGCGCAGGTTTAACAAGATGAGTAGCAGGTTAGAAAGCAAGTCAAACATGAAATCGGTCCTACTTTGGGCATTACTATAAGTATTCGAACGCTGCAAAGAATTCTGAAATCTTAGCGTTTATACAGGCGTAAAAAAAATTGAGCAACTAGAACGGCACAGAAAGCTTCATGGTTACAAACGACAACATCTCAAATGTCTACAAGCTGGGTACGTTGCCACGCAAGACACCGTAGCCCAAAGTTAAGACACTAACACAGTTAATAATAATAAGATGTTATGTCGTAATTACGACATAATTTGTCGTTTTTATCATGTTGTTTTTATCAACATGTTGTATGTCGCAATTATGATATATGCCGTTTTAACGACATAATATTTCATAATAATGAGATACTTTGTCATAATAATGAGATGTTTATTTCGTAAGATCTCGTAATAACGACATGGTGAAGAAGATTTTTTTATTACACTTGGCAGTAATACGGTTCTGTATGTGGTGGACTTAACAAATTATACTGGTGTACCAGTTTTTCTGGCACTTCATTGTACTGGATTCAAATAATTATAGCGACATCACGTAACGCGACGTCTGATTAGCCGTTTTTTTTCGGAAAAAAAATCGGCCAATCAGACGTCGCGCTATGTGACATCGACCTTCTGTGACGTCACAGCTACAGCGCGTCTGACTGGACGAGACGTTGCCCTTCTGTTACTGAAATACACCGTCATGTTAAACATGGTTATCAGCTCAGCAGCGATGTAAAGATTGTTCCTGACTGTTCAAACCAGTCCGACTAGTTCTATTCTGACTATCCAGCTATCTCTTGCATACGTCCACATTTCAGCTAGCCAAGCCTTTCTGCTGTACCAATTACAAAAGACGCCTCAAATGTAGGTTTTACCTTCACCACTAGCCTTTATTTGTGATTGGTAAGTCACTGGACTGAGCTTTTTGACCTGTATATTCTCCACCATAGTGGAGGATTTCGGAGACTGCTTGAATCCCGAGTTATTACATTCATCATCCTTATTTCGCTAAAACAAGGCGCCTTTTGGGCAACACTGATTGGCTACATTTGTGTTACTGTGGGCCTGTTTTGTCTCAGCAACAGTTAGCAATTGGCTGCACTGCTGCAATCGCTGGGTAATGTTTCTATCAGGATGTTTCTATCACTCAGACACAGGAATAGCGCAGCCTGTTGCTAACTGTCGCCGAGGCAAAATGTGCAAATAGCCACGTAAATAAAAAAAACAAACAATTTTTTAACTTTTATATATTTACATGTACATATAACATACTTATACATCAAATACGTAGTTATTAATTATATTAAAATATATAAATGAAAATATATATAATATGATTTCCAAGCAGGGAGGGCGGCGTCCTAGCGCATTCTTGTTTTTCGCACCATT
The DNA here is from genome assembly GCA_028565595.1 of Duopalatinus emarginatus. Taxonomy (NCBI): domain Eukaryota; kingdom Metazoa; phylum Chordata; class Actinopteri; order Siluriformes; family Pimelodidae; genus Duopalatinus; species Duopalatinus emarginatus. The sequence goes on from JAOVVF010000042.1 coordinate 17,665,592, forward strand.
CTGTGATTGTGTATGAAGATCCCAGGATATCCCAGTGTAAAATAGTACAACCAGCCCATCAGGCCACGACAAACCACAGTCTTTGAAATTTTCTTTCTTTCTTTCCCACATGCTTCCTTATAAAGTGAACAAGGAAATAACTGGAGGTCTTGACTGTATACATGTGTTTTAGCCTCGCGTCTGATATCACCCACTAGCTTGCAACAGACTAAGATACAGCAAATGTCTGCTAAATTGAGCCTTTTATGTTAGGAATACACAATTTCCTGGTTTGGGGTCAGACTCCGAACCTGTTTGGTTGCTGAGGAAATGACATCACCTGCCATCAGACGTCCTTGATATGCGGTCGGCGTTTGCTGTTGCTTCACGGCTGCGCGCATGGGAAGTGAAAACAGGTTTACAGGAAGCCGCGCGTGTTCTTGTAAGGGCTTGTGAACTCGGGAGATCCCGGGCGTAACATCAGCGTGCTGTCATTTGGCAGATAAACATCTCGAAGCTGCATGAGAATTAAGGCATTTAAAAGAAATGGCCTTGTTATGTTTGCGTCAGAAGATCTCTAATAACGTATATGGATATATGCATAAGTTTTGCAATGGCAGGAGTGTTTTGCTTGGGTGGGTGGGTGGTGGTGGTGGGGTGTTTAAATTTCACTTCTGTGAAATTACACTTTCTCAGACTTATCAGTTGATGAAGTGGAGAACTGCAGCACATCCTAGTACTTGATCAACCACTAATTTACCCTGCAGCTTGATGCCACAGGACTATAAAGACGAGACATGCAAAAAATCATCCGAGGCATCGTGTCAGGCCGCATCATACCACCACGGAGTTGATGATTTTCCAATAGCAGCAAGTCTTTGCAAGTGTTTGTTTTTTTTCACACCACAGCAATTTGCTGTTTAATGATGGTAATCAGACTCACACCAGTTGCTAAAGTCGCTGCTGAATGATAACGCTGCGAGAACCCGTAATCATTTGAAGGCGGTTTACAGTCGCTAATCCCATCGTTCATGTCCTTTAACTACATTTGGTGTGTGCCTTCACAGAAAAAAAAAGATTAGCTTTGTTTTAAGCTACGCACAGACTGCAAATGATTAGAAAAGAAATTGTTGTTTAAGGAACCCATAACTGAACTGACATACCATGAAATACAATAATACACAGAAATATAATTTAAAAAAAAAAAAAAAAAAAAAAAAGGTACACCAGTCTAATACTTGGTAATAGAGGTCTGCACTGGGATTGGGACCCGACGCAAATCTCGCGGGAATGGGTTGTTTGCACTTAGCTGCGGGCAGGAATGGGTGGCTAAAACCAACCACTGCAGGATTATAGACTATAGCCTAAAGGTAATTCCAAATAAATAAAATACAAAGAATGAAAATAGAATAGGAGACTACATTTACATTTACAGCATTTGGCAGACGCTCTTATCCAGAGCGACTTACAAGGTTACTGGTATTACAGGAAGACCAACATAGTGTTAGGAGTCTTGCCCAAGGACCCTTATTGGTGTAGCACATTGGTGTTGGTTGGTGTGGTACAGTAGTAACATCCTTGGCTCCCATGTGAGAGACCTGGGTTCAAATCCTGGTCTAGACAGCCAGTCTGTGCTACACCAATAAGGGTCCTTGGGCAAGACTCCTAACACTACATTGGCCTACCTGTAATACCAGTAACCTTGTAAGTCGCACAGGATAAGAGCGTCTGCCAAATGCCGTAAATGTAAATGTGTAACACAGGCTGCCTAGACCAGGAATCGAACCCAGGTCTCTCACATGGGAGCCAGTGATGTTACCACTGCACCACACCAACCACATATATTATGTTTTCTCCTGCGGGATGGGAGAAGACACAAAATTAATGCAGCTCTATCAATGTGCAGGAATAATTCTCATAGCTTCGGGGTCGCGGACGGGAGTGGACATACACATCGCAGGAATGGCGGACACGTTGCACAGTTCTCTACAGTAGGACAGTAGGACTGGAGAAATGTGACTGGGCATGGATTTCCTGAGTCGGCAATGAGCTCCATACTTCCTGCAGAAAGGTCCGCAGTGCTGCTATCTGCTGAAAACCTCAAATTCAGATGGACATTTCTCTAACCATTATTTGGCGCCTCTAGACATTTGAGACATTTGTCCAGTTGGAAACCCATCAGAATGAATGCAGGACATGAATTGGTGTAACTCGTCAGAAAGGAGGCACACATCACATTCACCTGTCAGATGTTTGTAGACGTTCCAGGCGTTCCATTATGAAACTTCCATAGGTCACTTTATCCATAAGTAGTGTTTTATACCAGTTTTCACTACACCTGCTTCCCAGACCAGGTTTTTTTTGTTATAGGTTTCATATAATTCATGCATCTGCACTCAGAAACATCTACAACTATCCTCAAGAAGACCTTTTTACAACTTAAAGTGCATAAAGTGTGTATCAAATATCTCAAATAGCTGCAAGTCAGCATAGAAATCCAGCACTGTGAAATGAAATGGGTAATATTTCAGATGATGAAGAAGCAGTAACGCATCAAGGGGGGCGCTAAAAGCGTGTCAGTGAGTCTGGAGTCCTGAAAAAAAAATCAACTTGACAGATGACATCCTTCAAAGGCATGAGGACAGATAATGTTTGGGGAGTTTAAGGCTCTAGGGTCAATAAGGGCTGATGAATTTTCATGATCTTGGATGGATGGATGGATGGATGGATGGTTTTTTTAAGCTAAATGTAAAGCAAATAAAAAAAAAACCCTGACCAGGTATATTTTAAACCATCTGGCTGGTAGAAATGGCCATGCTAAAACCAAGCAGATCATGAAGACTGAAGTTCCAGAAAAACAGGTACAGATTGGTGGTGGGTCCATAATTGTATGGGGTCTCATTGTATATCATTCCATGAGATATCACTGCTACATCTACAAACGTCTCAGATAGGTGATCCCTATGCGTGCCTCCACCCGTACATGTCTGTGCATTCGCTCTGATGGGTTTGGCTTCTTCCAACTGGACAATGCGCCACCACACAATTCTGGAGATGCCAGATTATAGGTTTTGCAAGCCACCAATCAGCATTATCAAACACATCCCGTGCAATGTGCTATGGAATAAAGATGTCCTACACTCCAGAATACCACCAAACTGTGGACATTTCCACAGGAAGTATGGTGTTCATGGCCTACAGAATATTCCCACAAGTTTGAGCATTGGAGATCTACCAGGTGTACCAGTTTTTCTGGTACCTCAGTGTAGAATCTAAATTCACTGAGCATTGTTCATCACATCCTGACATCTTGAAGCAAAATCGCATTGAATTTTAATGGGCTTATGTTAATCCAAAGAACCAAGAACTGACCATCAGGGCGTGAGAGGGGCCTGCAGATTATCTTTAACTCGCTTGCAAGACAGGAAGTAACACTTTGCGTCAACACATTTCAGTTTCAATTTCTGCCTGCCACGTTTCCCCTTTCTTTAGCTTGGGCCTCATTTATAAGAATACATTTGACAGCTTTAACAAATGGATCCCCGGCAAACTGACGCTTTGATGCTTGCGGGTAATGAACAGGGTCCCCGGAGGACGGCTTGTGTACAATTTTAGGGTTCCGGGGTCCGCTAGGACAATTGGCATGTAGCGAACTGATAATGAAAAAGCCTTGAACAAGTGCTATAACACACATTTGTGAAAGCAGGTTTAAATGGGGAACTGGTTTTGAGGCAAAGAAACTGACATAATGCTAAAGGACAAGGCAGCAATCCAATCATATGGACTCCATGCTGTGTAAAATTCACCTTATTAGCTAATCACCAGCGGAAGGAAATTACATTAGACCCCCAGACAAGGCTTGAGAGCCAGGACTCAAAAGAAAAAAAAAAATAGATTTCCTTTTCCCATTTTTATTTATTTTCTCACATTCATTACACATCAGAGCCCTTCCTATCATGCTGGAATCCTGATATATTTAAGCCGGAGCATGAAAGGTAGCAGACATTTCATCGGATGTGGATGAAGCTCTTGCATCTTTCAGAGATCTGTACCAGAATTGTCAAGCAGGTCAAAGAGCGAAGATAAGAATGCTAAACATTTTGCTTTGCCACATGACTGTGTAGAAGCCAAACAACTGGTCGGTGTACTGGGGCTGACTTTTAATAACGTTCGGAAATCAAATTCATGAAATGGATTCGGGACAGAACCTGGTAATCGAAGGACACCTCATGGCACAACCTTTTAATATGCATTCGACACAGTTGCACAAAACCACTCTTGCGGTTCTCATAAGGAAGCTCTCAGGAGGTGAAAATATTTTAACCTTGTTAGGGTCAGCCGTGATACAGCATACCTGGAGCATTGAGAGGCCCAGCAGTGGCATTCTGGCGCTTGGTGTTGGACCTTCTGATCAGTTACCCAGAGCCGTAACCCACCGAGCCACCACTGCTCTTTAAATATTTCATCTCCGCACTGCTTCACTATAGCGTCACTAATATTCATATTACTTATTCATACTGATGGAGAAGCCATCATGGTGCAGACAAGCCTACACAAAATACATAGCAACCGCGCATATGCACTTCACTGCTTGCGTCCACCAGTGGGTATATAAAATGACATACGTCTATGGAAGCTTATAGTGCTGTGGGTTTTTCAGAGCTGACAATCAACTTGAGTACCCTTGATGAATGCACAACACAGAGCAACTGTAAGTGCATTCAAAGCCACTGGGAAACGAGTAGCCTGGTCATGTTTCCAACTGGATCAGGAAGATAGAAAGGAAACCCAATAAAGCCATGGATCCTGCATGTCAACAAGGGGCCGGTGGTGGTGGCTCCATAATGGTATAGGGTTTGTTGAGCTGGCATTCCGTTTTTGCAGTCCGACAACAAATTCTTCCAAATGAATAAATTCCAACCTCAAACAAAGGATGCTGGAAAAGGCAACAATGTTCCGGCAAAGCAACCAACACACCATATACATTCTAGACAGCATTTAATTGGGTGAACACAAGACTAGTACAAGTTGAGTCATCCAGGAAATTGGTTTTCCCCAAACTCATTTTGTAAATACATTTTTTTTACAGAATTTCTATCTGGAACACCAAGTCTTCTTTTGCTTGTATAATGGGATTACTTATGACCCCATGAAAGGTCCTCCTGCTCTAGCCGAGTCTTGGAGCTTTAACTTGTTTACACTGTTAATGCAACTGGGGAAATATGAACAGATCTGTTTTAGTATCAGTCCTGGCAGGCCGAGGTGGTAAGACTGTAATCGCATTAGTGCTACTGCTATTGCTATTGCAGCACGATAAGTTGGTAAACATCGATTGCAATGGCAATATTACTACATTGGCATCACCTGTTGTATGAGGAAGTGCCAGTTTAACTTCACATGAACGCGTGGAACCCAACCAAGTGGCGTGTTAGTGTTATTAATAATTCTTTAAGTCGTTCAGTTCAATTTCAGTCTATCTAAGACCATGCAATTGCTATTTAAAATTAGTTCAGAAAGCGTGTTGTGCTAGCGCCTATGCTATATAGGATAAACACATTAGTTAGTACTTTTACTCATTGTTGAATGATCTGATATAAATATATTATCTGGACATCATCTAAGTTCACAGTTTAGTACAGTGGTGTTAAATGGTCATTTATAACTAGTTAGATTTTGATTATTTTTCTACAATGTATGCGTTAATGTGCTAGTACTGATGTACATTTATTATTATTATTATTATTATTATTATTATTATTATTATTATTATTAGTGTGATTGCAGTAGGCATTTACACAGCTTTTGGATACCTGTACTCGATTATCTGCCACGCCCGTTTTCATCCCTCGTTTTTCATAACCCCATTCATTTTAATAGGCAAGTACATAGAGGTTATTCATGTGTTTGAAAGGTACACTGATGTGAGATATGGACTCTGTTCCAACTCTGAAACGTCTGTCCTGTTAATGACACACTTATATACAGATGTGGATACCCGCACTCGTTTACCTGCCATGCCGTTTTCATCCCTCCTTTTTTTCCTCCCATCATTTCAGTAGTCAAATACCCCATTGCCACTGAGAATGGTAGATTGATGTGAGATATGGACT
>JAOVVF010000042.1:17677282-17688360 GCA_028565595.1 Duopalatinus emarginatus
AAGTCCCCCAAAATAAAAATACTCCAGTAAAGTACAGATACACAAAAAACTACTTAAGTACAGTAACCAATTACATTAACTTCATTACTGTCCACTACTGGAAATAACTAATAAAACTGTATTTAGAAATTTGATATCACAAACCGAACCATATAATCGTCCATATGGTTCAACTGTAAATCAACATAGAAAACAAAATGCTAACACTTTACACAACTGTAACTTTAACTTTGATTTTTTTTGCTACAAATGCAAATTTTCCTCACATATTTCAATTTTTTTTTCCTAACTGATATACTATAACTGACATAACATACTGTATATAAAAAGAACTTTGCATTATGTTTAGATGCTATTTCCAAGTTTGCAAGTGTTGCAGCATCCTACGACCCTTTATGACATTTACCCTGGCATTAAGGTGTCAACATGTTTGTCAGACAAACAACTGAATACGCAAAGGTCAAATGTGGAAACCCGAAAAGGTTCTTGTCCCACAATGAGGAAGCTACTACGTAGGAAACTTAAAAAAAAAAAAAAAAGGAAAAACAAAGACTTTGAAGAGACGAGCAGAACGTTTTAAATGTTCTAAATTGTCGTGATGTTTATAGTAAAAAATTTCACACCAATTCATGAACAAAAAAAATGTAAATCAAGTGATGTTTATTAACATAACATTTTCAACTTTAACATTAAATGCATCGACTTTTTTCTTTCTTTCTTTTACCCCCTGACTAGGTCACACTTTCCTCCACCACACATCTCCCCTAATTCGTCGACACCTCACTCCTCTTCTGATGGGAAATTCTTTCACAACCAGGTTACTGTAACATCAGGGGGTAGTTCCCATTGAACAGGAAGTGTTAAACGACAGGTATGGGAAATGACCTGCCAGATGCCAAATCGGCGCTTTGAGGATTTGCGGTTAAATAAGATGGATGCCCTGCTGTCTGGTTTCATGACCGAGAACCAGACCGAGCGAGACAGAGAAGGAGGGAAAGCATGGAGACCTTTGTCTTTCTGTTTCCTCAATTCGACTTCTCTGCCCCCAAGGAGGAAGTGTGTTTCAAAATGCTCGGCGAGACCGTGTGGCGTGCTACCAGAATGAAAGACAGCCACTCGAGGTATGTTTTATTTTCGAATTTTATTGAATCGTCTCAGCCGGTTCGGAATATACCGGCTGTAGATAAGGCTGGTTTAATTACAGAGGAATCACTTTATGGCGGCGATACGTCGGTGTAGCGGCTGTGTTTGCATTGCTTAACTCTTGAGCTCGAATCCAGGTATCCTGGAGGTTACTCAATACCACGATGACCTGTAAGCAAAAACTGATTCAGATGCCATACCTGGACATGCTGTTGTAATTCAGGCCTATAGCTTTTCTCCTTGACTGTGTAGTGGATCTGTGATATCAGGGATAATTATAACGGTTTGAAAAAAAAACCAAAATCAACACAGGTGAAAGTGGTCAGAATTTTTGCCTAGGATAGAAGTAAAATATGTCTTCTGAAGCTTTCGGAAGACCGCTTGATATTCCTTTGTAATTCCGACTCGGCCTTCTGAAAGTCGTGTTTTTAAAGAAGTACAGAAATGCTTCATGAGCAGAGTGTATCAGAACTTCCCCTTATTTCATCTTATATCTTATATCGCACCTCTGTTAAGTCAGCATGGCACGCATTGCAAGTGACTCATCCGACCTCAATCTGATTAAAATATTCGGCATGAACATTTCTGCACTCTTGGATAGTTAAGGGTTCAGTGTCGTACAATGTGAAGGAAACGCGGCACGGTTTGGGTTTGGTGTAGAGAGGTTCTCGAAAATTGGCCAAGAACCCAAACCCGCCGTTATACGTTAACTCATCGGTTATATGTTAGGCTAGTTACTTAAGTGTGCAGAATATTATCCTGGTGTTTTATTCAGCTTTTCTTCAAGCTTACACTATATAGAGGTGACTTGTCCTCTTAAGAAACCTTGAACTTTTGAACAGGCTACCAAGTATAAAAACTAAAAAAAAATGCACCATTATTATAAGGTTATTGTATTAACTCTGGCCAATTTTCATAGCCTAGTGACAACAAACTTGGTCGCAACCAAATGCACAGTTATATATATATATTGTATTGTGTATATATATAAGATATTGGAACAAGTCCCCCATCTTGAAAGTGTTTGTTCCAGTTAGCAAAGTGCTAATGTGCAGTAGTACAAACGCCATTGATGCAGGTCATTGGTTGCGTCCACAACAGAAGTCAATGCTGAGGCATCAACAAACATCAGCATGAGGACTAATTGTGCAGTGGGGGTGTGTGTGTGTATGTGTGTGTGTGTGGGGAAGGGGAGGGGGGGGGTCGAGGCTTTCTGGCACTTCAGTGCCTTTCAGTGTATCTAATCTAACGTTAACGTTGTACATTAACATACAGGTGTAACACTAGCTAGCGTACTTGGTTATAAAATAGCACTTGATCCAGCACTTGAGCAGTTAGCCAATGAAGTAACAAGACACTAAATGATATGAAATGTGTGTGTGTAATGTGTGTATTTCCACCCATTTTTAATTTTATTAATACAATTTTGGTTTGTTAAAATAACCAAATATTCAACGTCTTGAATGTATAAAACAAACCTGCCAGTGGTTTAAAGGATCTGCTATGCTTATTTATTGCTGTCCCTAAACACCTAACGGTAGTGGCATGACATCAAGTCAATGACTTGTCTTAGGCGTTTGGCCCATCCACAGAACGCTTGGCCCCACCGCCTGGATGAAATAGTCAGGAACCTCCTTTGTTTACTTTCCATTTCTAGCACTAATAACTGTCCGTTTTCATGCAGAAATAAGGACAAGGACAAAGATAAGGACAAGGACAAAGACAAGGACAAAAAGTATAGACTCAGTCTTCTGATGACCAGGTCTGGATCTCATGAGAACGTGAGCCCGGAGAAGAAGGCGCCAGCTAAAACCAATCAGTAAGTCCTGAGACTTTAGAGACACTGAAATGTTCCTTCATGGCACTTCTGATTAAATAATAAATGCCGTGTCTTGCAGTATTTCACCCGAGGTGGCTCTGAGATGGAGCAATTCCTTTGAAGATCTGCTGGCACATCCAGGTGAGATCATGTTAAAACAGTGAAGGAGACCCTGAAGGGTCAGTTTGACTAGAATAGCGCTGGCTTTCAAACCAGGCTCGCAAACAAGTGTAGCATTTACTGAAGTGCCGTTTCTCAATAAACTCTCCAGCACACAAAACCGAGAAGGATCACTTCTGCATTGGTGGGTGACTCGAGCGTGCAAACGTGTTACACGTTCTAGATTCCGCTGAAGGATCTGTCGTACTGAGCCGAGATTGTGGAGTAAAAAAGCAAACGAAGAAATGTTTTTTTTCTTGGTGTAGATGGAGTGGAGACCTTTACACAGTTCCTGCGCTCAGAGTTCAGTGAGGAGAACATCGAGTTCTGGTTAGCGTGTGAGGACTACAAGACCACCGAGTCCACTGCAATCCTCCAATCCAAAGCCAGGCAGATGTACGCAGTATTTATTGAGGCTGAGGCACCCAAAGAGGTACATTTCTGACTTTTGCTGGATATTAAACCTATGACATTAGACACGAAGAAATCAAGAAACTCAACGGTTCTCAATGGTTAAGATGTTAGACTGCTCAGAAGGTTGCAAGTTCAAGTCCCAGCACTGCCAGGTTGGTCCTCGAGCAAGGCCCTTAACTCTTAACTGCTTAGTTTTCTAACAAACTATTCTTGAGCATATTTTAATATGTTTTAACTAGACCAAAGTGCCAGAAAAACTGGTACACCAATCTAATACTTGGTAGGTCCCTAATGGGGCATGAACTTCACATGCTTGCAGAAGTCTTCTGTAGGCAACAGACACCAGACTTCCTGCAGAACGCTCCACAATTCTGTTGTATTCAGAGGCGTAGGATTCTGCTTAGATCTGGTGAATTGACAAGGGAAAACCCCAAACTCAACACTGATAAGTGTTCTTCTAACCATAATTTGGCATCTTTAGACATGTGTGACGGTGCAGTGTGGTGTTTGAAAAGAAGCCAAACCCATCATGCAGGATACGAAGGGGTGTCGCACATAGCGTTCAATCTAGGGGTCTCATGGAACGCCAGCTAAACAAACCTTATACCATTATGGAGCCACCAACAGCCTTTTGGTTTATTTCGCATAAACTCACTAGTACTAATTTTTTCAGTGAAATGTGCTTGGGCTAGTACATAAGGATTTCTATACTGACTCCAAACACATTCACTTGTCCCTCAGACTCTCCAAATAAAGGCATTAAAAAATGCGTTAACAATAACACGTATTTGTGGGAGGAGTTACCAGTGTTAGTGTTCACCACAGTCTACGCGAGGACTAAAAATATTGCCGTTTCCTACCTTCCCGTTAACATAGCAAGCTGCTCTAATGTGTAAGCGAGAGAAAAAAAAAGAGGGTGAGCTGTTTATAGCTACCAAATGATAAGTGACGCTTGTTTTGTTAGGTAGTCTATAGTAATTATAAACGGGTAGAAAAGAATAAAGGATGGAAGACGTAGTGGAAGTCCTCTGAACTGAAGAGAACATACTGACTTGTTACATCAGATTCAACAGTAACTGATCTGACTAATCAGATTACAGAATCCAACACCATTATTGAACACCGACCCAAATGCTAGCCTAGCTAACCTTTTCTAAAAACTGTCCGAGATTTAGCGTAGATCCAATATAGTATGTATTTACCTCAGAGTTTCTTTAATCTATCTACCTCTGCTCTTGTAGCTGGTCTTAAAACCCCTCCAAAAAATAAAAAGCCCCTATGGCTGAGAACCGGTGACTAATATCGCAGACCCATGGCTTAGTTCCGCTTGTTGTTGTTTTTTTTTTTTTTTTGACTGAACAAAAAGCCTTTGCAACAGTACAATGTCTGTAGAGCGAGGCGCCAGAAAAAACGGCCGAGCCGCGTGGCCACAATACCAAAGTAAAGATGTGACCGTGTGGTTTTCCTGCTAGCATTTCACAGCTGGGCCTGCAAGCACACCCCCCCCCCACCTTTACTCAGCCACCCACACTTTGTCAGCCTGAGCGAAAAAAAAAAAAAACAAGTAAGCAGAAGTTACTGAGTGAAAAACGAACTTCTTGACAAATCATTTGGGTCATTAGCTCGATACATGGTAACGCTAATGATGCGAAACTCACTGAACTACAGCCAAGACAGCAGAAATGACTGAGTCAAAGTACGTGATATATTCGCATGGTCAAATATTCAAACTGAACTGAAATGTCTTTCTCGTTTGCATACATCGCAAACATGTTTTTATTTTTTATACATGTTAATTCATCCAAACGTAGCAAGAAAGAAAATCGCTTGGTAAAATAAACAGTAGATAAACTTAGCTACAATGCTACACTTAGCCAAGTGCCCACCACCTAGCAACGGTAACTGTGGTTCAAGATAACAAAGCTTCAAAAACATGACCTACAAAGCATGAAATGGGCCTGTGTGCAATCTAATAAACCTAGCGCTGCATCCAGTAGTGGTGTTATTATGGAAAATAAATGGTTGACAATGATATACTGGGGTTCGCTAGTTAGCATGGTTATCTCAATCACATTTAAATATATCTCTATTCACAGATATGTGCTAGTTTTTTTGCATATGCTTGGCTATTTGTATTAGATGCATTAATATATTCATTTTGGATCACTTTTTATTATATTATATTATATGCACATATTATTGATGATAAGTTATAACCATGCTAGTCATATCCACAACCTGTATTTATTTAGCAGAGAATAACCTCAACAAAGGTCAACACGAACAAGATCATGACTGTGAATCCACTCAGAATAACAGTCGAGGCAGACGTTAAGAGGCATTTAATATAAATATGTATATCATTATGTGTTCCAGATTAATATCGACCACTCGACCAGGGTGGACATTCAGAAGAACATCGCGCAACCGGCGCAGTCGTGTTTCGATTCGGCACAGAGCAAAATCTACGCCTTGATGAAGAAGGACTGCTACCCACGCTTCCTCACCTCGGACATCTACCTGAACCTGACCAAGAGGAAACCAATTCCTGTCATGACCAGGAGAAGGTCTCGATCGTTTGTCTTCAGTGACCGCGAGGATAACGCAGCAGCCTGGTTGTAGCTTCTCAACGGTTTAGATTAGCATGATCATTCCCTCAGCTCCAGTTTTCTATCTTTTACACGCAGAGTCTTGCTAGATGTGCATTGTACAGCAATGTCCCCTTGGTCAGCACAGTTGAGCTTAGCTTCTGATTTTGGCCAATCGTAGATTTGATGAATGATACCACCTATATTCAGTGTTTCTTTATTTCACTGGCTTGATGTATTTGTGTAGCATAACATATGGGTTTTTGGACGCTATTATAGCTAGATAGTAGCTATACAGCTACATACAGCACTGTACTAACATTAACAAGCTAAACGTTTAACTTGGCTATCCGAGTGCACCAGCGAGTTAAATTAAACGAGATCAAGTGCTTCCTATGTTTATATTCATCCGCTTCTCCTTATGCATTATCGTTTCTATAGTAACAACTTACTATCGCAGATGATTTACAAAATCTAAGGCTTATAATAAATTAATTAAAAACATCAACGAATATCGGTTGATATAATGAGGATTTCTGTAAGGAGATGTTAATCTTAAAAGGAATGAGTCTCCAGTGCCAGAGCTTTGTTAGGATGGTAGGTTGACAAGCTCTGTTTTTTGTCTAAACTTGATAGAAAAACTGTTTATAGCTGCTATAAAATACGCGATAACTTGTTTCGTTATCGCAACGTTAAATGTAACTATGCAATTCGGGGCGGGCTGCGAGGTAGTAACTGTAACTCGACTTAAGCTACATGATGCCACCCTGACGTTGATTAGTTTCTCATAACAACACATCCTAACTTCCCCTCCCCCAACAAAGCTACCTACTTTAGCTATGTATATTTGCAGTTTCCTGAACGAATTGAGTGAGTCATATATATGAAACAAAGTTTTTAAATTTTGTTTTCAAAACTGCAAGTATTAGACTATAATCAAAGAAAATTAGCTTCTTGTGATAAGAAGTTATTTGTTAATATTTATATATTTTGCAAAAATATTAGAGACTAAATAATTTCACATTTGCTTCCTGTCTTTTCTTTTGTATTGTTCCAGTCCAAATATCCACATCTTTCAAGTGCAAACGTGAGCCATGAATTATTTATTGACTAAATCTTTTCCCGTCGCTAAGAGTTTCATGCTAATCTGTTTCTATATACATGGTTACGACCTTACCTATCATTTGTAAATTGTATATACAACCTGTGTAATGAATCATTGTATAATAAAAGGGATCAATTTCTCAATAAATGATTCACTGAATGGTCTTGACCTATATGCTGTATATATACTGCAAACCAAGCTAGCTAACTTCTACATGAACATCGATCTCTGATGAGCTAAATTTCATCAGTTACACTGTATTTTATATTTTATATATTTTCGAAGTTTACTGAAATGCCAGAAAAACTGGTCAATCTAATACTTAGTAGGTCCACCACATGGCATGGAGTCCACAAGCTTGCTGAAATATTCTATCCACATGTCTGTTGTATTCTGAGGTATAGGATATGAGCCGTCTCTAGACTTGTATAGTGGCACATCGTCCTGTTGGAAGAGGCCCCATCAGAATTAATGCTGGTCAGAAAGGAGACACACATAGCGCTCACACCATATCATTATGGGTTTGTCTTGCATTTCAATGTATATACCAAACATCACATAGAGGATGATTTATGGGTGGAGTTTGGAATTCATCATCTCTCCAGTTCATGACCAGGTTTAACTAGAGATTAAGATACATCCAAGTCAATTAGCCAACTAATATGTTGTCACCTAGTCAGGGTTGTGGGTAGGATGTCTTCATTTCCTTTTGTCTGCTACCAAAAGGACATCTTTGCACTTATCTGTTCAAGTATGTGGTTGGAGTGGTAAAGTGGTAACATCATTGGGTTCCCATGTGAGCGACCTGGGTTCGATTCCTGGTCTGGGCAGCCAGTCTGTGCTACACCAATAAGCGTCCTTGGGCAAGACTCTGAACACTACGTTGGCCGACCTGTAATACCAATAACCATGTAAGTTGCTCTGGATAAGAGCGTCTGCCAAATACCGTAAATATATAATATAAGTTTAATTTTTAATACATTTACGTGAGTAAAAATGATTAAGATACAACGAAATCGCTAGACTATTAAAAGAAAGTCTACGAGATGTTTATCCATACACCATCGTCAGCTGCAAAAGTGTTACTCATCTTTACTAGACAGGAAGTAACTCGGGCAAAAATACACATAAGCTGCGCGGTTATTTTTGTTGCTAGCTTGCTCATTTTTCCTGCTTCTAACACGACAACTTTCTAACTTTCTAACATTCTAATGTTATGGCTGATTTGTTGTGTGTAACTTTAACACAACCTGCCAAAACAGCTTTTGAAGTGTTGAGGCATGGACTCCAGGCTAACCTTTACACCCTGAAAGGTGCCCATGACCCTGTTGCAGCTTCACTGATTGTCCTTTCTTGGACCAATTTTGGTAGGTACTAGCCAGTGTATACTGGTCTGTCACACCGCACAAGACCTGCTGTTCTGCATATACTCTGACCCAGTCGTCTAGACGTCACAATCTGGTCCTTATCAAAGTCCCTCAGATCAGATTATCTTGTTATTATACAATGGCACCCATCATGAAATGGGATATATATTAGCCAAAAAGTGAACAGTCAAGTCTCAAAGTTGAAAAAACGGGCAGGAGTTTCTTTGATATATACTGAAGTGGGAGAAAAACTGGTACAGACGAGCCATAGGCTGGTGGTGGCTTCGCAATGGTATGGGATTTGTTTAGCTGGCATTCCCTGGGACTTCAGGTACGTCTACAAAGTTAAACGATATGCATCGTGCATTCATTCTGACATCTCGGATACCATGCAGTGCTCATCGAGACCATGCCCCTTAGGGGACCTACCAACTATTAATCTCGTCAACCAGTTTTTCTGGTACTTATGTATTTAAAGGTATATTTAAAGGTTGCAAATGCCCAATAATCTAAACTCACATCTATGACGTCATAACCGCACAACCTTGTTTCTGCATCCCAGTTACTGTGGAGTATTCTGGATAATCAGAACTCACATCAGGCTTTTATCACATCCCGGAGCACAATTCAATCCCTCCACTCAAAAAAAAAAAAAAAAAAAAAAGACTCAGCAAATATCAATTATGTATGCACATAAAAGCATGTGGAATGCATAAGATCTGTTGTTGGCTCAGTACAGAATCAGGCTCGGAATAACAAGCACAGCGTTAGTAGGTAAATCTATCACACCCAGATATTACTTTGTCTCGGGAAAAAAAAGGAACGAATCTATATTTCATGACTGTAGCAGGCTTGAGTAAAATATTAATGCTGTAGACAAATGATATGTGTAAAACTACTTTATGGAATCCATTACCAACGAAAATGTCATTATTTCTAAAATATTGGGACAGAAGGCCGTTAAGCTGTGACAGGGTGAGATTGTTTATGGTTCCAAACGGCTATTGATATTCCTCACCAGGTCGAGGTATTCAAATCGCGGAATTAAGGTCACAAGAAATTTCATATTTCTTGTTGTCGGGGAACTTGTTCTTGTTCAGAGAAAAAAGGGTTTCATCAGAAACGCGTGTCAGCCTAGCGAACCGTTTGACATAGCATTTAACAATACAACTAATACAATAAGCTAGCATTGTTTACACGGTATTGTTTTGTCAGGGTGACGTCGGAAATAATACACGCCTGCCTCTTTAATGATAAAACTCTCGCATTTCTCGGGATTTGTCTGAACGAAATCAGGTCATGTCGTTTTATCTCTGTTCCATCTTGGCCAGGAGGGAAAAGAAAATAAAGCTGATCAAAAGAGCTTGAAACAGCAAGCTGACTAATTAGCCTGTTGTAATGACCTTGATACTAAGTTGAGACAGACATATTATATTATATTATATTATATTATATTATATTATACTATATTATATTATATTATTCATACATGTCACAATATCATCACTATACAAATAAATTCATGATCCAATCCAACGATCCGATGATGCGTCAGGCAAACATCCTGAGCTGGAGCTTTATTGCCCAGGAGGTGTGCAAATATTTGACTAAAGATAACACTATGAGAAACTAACACTAAATAGAGCTCACAGCATTCCCCCCCAATTAAAATAAATAACCTAGTCTTTTCTGTTCGCATCCTTTCTACTTGGTTCCTGTTTAAATATATGCTCGTTACCTGACTGTGTTCACCTGTTTCGTGGTACTTTACGATTATTTTGTCTGTTTACACCCTGTTGTGTCTGTAAAGCTTTCTGGTTCGAGCCTACTTCCTGTTTTTTTTTTAATTCTCAGTCAGTTTATGATTATGAATTGTCTGTGCTACGTGATGCCTTCTGACGTCCGCTACAGACTTTGACGTGGCTGGGATTTCTTAACACGCACAAATACGGCATTATTAAAATATCCAGTGTGACAAGTTTGATAGAAATGTGACGGTTAATCATTATTCCAGACATCTTACTGACCAGAATAAAGAACAGCGATCAATTGTTCTAATCATTTATCCAAATCTAATATTGGGATTTAGTCTTGAATGCATTATTTAAAATATAAAAAGAGGGCAAAATGTGTGTGTGTGTGTGTGTGCACGTAATGCCTTATGATACATGGTCCAGGGTGTACATCTTCCTTCCCCTTCCACCGCAACCCTAACCAGGATAAAGCACTCAATGAAGCACTTACTGAGTTACTCAAGATGAATAATGAATGAAAATGTGAGACAAATTCACTTTTCAGTTCCACATATAGATCTGAATTTCATGTACTTACTGTATAGGAATAAAATACTTGCAGGGCATGCTGTTATAGGACAATTATTAGAAATAGGATCTATGCTGGTTATATACAAGATATCCAACATAAATATGTTACTTTACTTGGCTAGCTACTTACTACAATACTCAATTAATTAAGTAATTAAG
>JAOVVF010000042.1:17688460-17715008 GCA_028565595.1 Duopalatinus emarginatus
TTGGCTTATATCATTATAGGCAACATCATTACTAGCTAGTTAGCATATTAGGTGGTTTACAAGCTAATTACTACTTGAGACATCAATTAACTAGAATTTTTTAATTAGCTGGTGATTTCTAACACAATGTTATTGCTTTATTTTATTTTGCTAGCTACTTTGGATGCTGGGTTTGTAACCCAATTAATTGACGCATTAATTAGCTAGCTAGTTCACAAGTTAATTATTTAACTACAAAATAAAAATTAGTGCAAATTCATTACCTTTAGCACAGTGGCTAGTTAAGAAGCGAATTAATTAGCTAACGCTGCCCATATTAACACATTATTATTTTGTTTTGCTAGCTAGTTAGTGAATCATCAACACGACTTATTTATTTTGCTAACTAATTTGGTTAATTAGCGATATCTAGCACGAATCCACAACTTTGTAAGTTGATTCATATACTAACTAGTTGCTATAAAAGTTCATTAATAAACTGGCGACATTTATACATAATATGTACAATTATATACAGCTGTTTTACACTATTAGATATCTAGTCTGGTACGCAAACCAGCTAAATAGCATAACATGTACTTAGCTAGTTAACTTTTTTCCAACCAGTTAGCATTCCAGGTAACACAACCTTATATTAGCTACCTAATTACCAAGATTAATTAGCTCAATCTACCTATATGTGATACTTCATCACATTATAACATGACATATAAGCTAATCAAGCTAGCTTATAAAAAAGCCAACTAATTTTACATGTGAAATCCAATGCCACTTCATTACTTTTAATTTACCGGATAGTTAGCAAGTCTGCTGGTAAACAAGTTATTTAATTAGCCCACTCATTCTACACATGAAATCTTACACAGTGTTATTATTTTATTTGCTAGCTAGTGAGGAAGAACATGAACTATAACACATCATGACTTATTTCGCCAGCTAGTTAGCAAGCCTGCTAGTAAACAGGTTATTTACTCATCCGACTATTATACATAAAATCGAACACAGTTGTTACTTTATTTTGTTTGCTCACTAGCAAAAGAGCTACAAACATTAAATCTACTGTATAGTTAGTTAACTAGAAATGTTATTTAATTACACATTAGAAAATTTCTATGAAGTTAGCATGTCTTTTAACAAAAAAATAGACTTGTATTTTCTTAGCAAGTTAGCTAAACGGCAACTAAAGAACTTATTTAATTAGCCCACTCTTTCTATATATATAATATTAAATACAACTGCATTTGTTTGTTTTTTTCTAAGCTAATTAGGAACCTGTTAGCAAGCAACCACATTATTTACCTGTGCATTAAATCTAACACAAGAACATTACTTTGTTTTGCTAGTCAGCTAAAAATAAGTTATTTATTTAGCCCATCTTGTCTATAAACGAACTGTATAGTGACTTAATTAGAGTTAGAAGGTATTAAATCAGACTTTTCTTTGGAAGTTAGCAAGGCTGCGAATAAAGAACTTATGTAATATTATTCTTTCTATACTTTAGCTAAATTATTTAGTTAACTCTTATTATTTAGCTAGCTGTTCTGCTAGCAGATTAGCAAGCCTAGCTAGTTAGTTACCTACTCAGTCACTTTATTGGCTGAACAACGTAATTATTTTACTTTTTTTTTGCTAGTTAATCATCTTTTATAGTTTAAACTGAAGGGAGACTCGCAACAATTCCAAGTTTCAATGTCATTTCGATTGTCGCGGAGATGCTAGTCTGATAGAAGACAGGGCTCGTCTTCTGCAAATGGGAAAACGATGATGTGAGTAGTAGACTCTTCACAGTCAAAGTGTGTTTAAAAAAAAAAAAAAAAAAAAAGAGGTATGGGATTCGACATTGAGGTGAAAGTCAAAGGCAGTGAGGGGAATTTTAAAAAATGTATTAAATTAAATAATACCGAACAGAACTGTTGGCTCTCTGAGTTTGTCTACGCTCTATTAAAAATTCAAGGCTGGAGAAATAAAGGTTGTGTTATTGCTGGCTGGCGGCTCAACAGGAAATGAAGCCGTATGTGGAAGGGGAATTTGACAGAGGAGCCACAGCTCCATCTATTGTTGGAAAAAAAGCGAGAAAAAATAAATCGACTGCCAACGTTTTCCAATTCTGTACAACTTCACAAGCATCCTTCCAGTGTGTCTGTGTGTGTATATGTGTGTTTTTAAGGAATGACTCATCATAAGTTATGTTTCCTACACTCAATCACTCACACGCAGGTGGTGTAAACAAATTCCTAACCAAATAAGCCTCCGACGAGCTTGTAGAGCTGGCGGGAGCACTGTCCCCCTCATCCCATCACGACTATGTTTCCATCCGAACCAACTGAACCCGAATGGAATAATAATAATAATAATAATAATAATAATAATAATAATAATAACAACCCCTTCTCAAGTGCCCAGACAATTCCGCCATTTTGATGACATCATCGCTGTCGGATTCGTATGCAAGCGCTGCCTGTGCGAAAAGAGCCATGCCATGCTTGACGTGGCCAAGCCCCAGACAGTTGGAAGGAGGCATTCGGCAGTTGCAAGGAAGTGTTTGGTACTCAAGGTTGCGGGGAGAGCGAGAAGGAGTGAGAGAGTGTGACCTGCGCGGCTCCGAGCAGCACGTGCCCACCACCTCTTTTGGAAATCAAATTCGCAGAGCCATGTGCGGGTGATTATGCATGCAAATCACGGCTGTCCTTGTATTTTCCATTGCCTGCAGACATTTACATGGCCAGGAAGCCTGCTGAGATACGGTTAATCACCAGGGCTTTCTGGCTTATTCCCTATACACAAAATTCTCAGAAAAAAATAAATAAATAATAATAATAGTAATAAAAATCACACATCATGGACGACACATCCAGAGAAGAGCACATGTACAAAAATACAAGGGGGGGGGGGGACTAAGACAAACCTATTGCCCTTTTCAATAATTACGCAACATCAGAATTCTTGAATCTGATTGGTCAGAAGCAACTGAATAAATTAGTTTATATACAGTATAATAGTATAGTGCTGGCTGGCATTCCAATCACATCTAATACGTTATCGTTTCTATAGCAACCAGGGCTGAAAAGCGGAGACAAGTCATAATAAAATCCTAATATATATATATATATATATATATGGAAGGAGTCTCCAGTGTCAGAAAGTTTTCCACAGCTAGAAAGCACTCAGAGTTTGTTTTTTTATGGTTTGTTTGTTTGTTTTTGTTTGTTTTTGTCTGATGATATTAAGAGAAGCAAGAACATGAATCTGGTGTTAAAAAAGTTTTTTTATAGCTACTACATAATAGACAATTAATTAATTTGTTAATGTAGCTAAAAATTATGTAACAAAAAAAAACAACCTTTAAAAAATGGTTAATGGACGCGAATCAACATCAGTGAGTCAACCTCATGTCTGCCAGCACTATACTATTATACTGTATATAAACTAATTTTTATTCGATTGCTTCTGACCAGTCAGATTCAAGAATTCTGATGTTGCGTAATTATACAAAATGGCAATGATTTTGTTTTAGTTTCCTCTTTTTTTCCTGTATTTCTGTACATTTGCTCTACCATGATACAGAATCTGGTGTTAAAATGACTTTTTATAGTTATTACGTAATAAACAATTAATAAATTTATTCATTGCATTGCATGCAAAACACAACATAAACACATTTTTAAAATTTGTTTTGTTCATGGAAACAAATCAACATCAGTAAGTCTACTTCACTGATCCTGCACTGGGCCTCATCTCACCACTCACCATTGATTATTTTCCTAAAACAGAACAACGGCCAATCAGCCATAACATTAACACCACCAGACAAAACACTTATCAACATATGGACTCCACAAGACCTCTGAAGGTGTGCTGTGGTATCTGAGACCAGCTCCTTTTTTTTAATATGAAGGCCAGCCTTCACACCCTACACACATGACTCAACCTGCTGTCGGTTTAACAGTAGGCCTTCCTTAGACCACTTTTGATAGGTACTGCCCACGGCATACTGGGCACACCCCATCAGACCTGCCATTTTGGACCAAGTCACCTGAACATCACGATTTGGTCCATGGTCAAAGTAACTCAGATACCTACACTTGCCCATTTTTCCTGCTTTAAACACATCAATACTGGAAACTAACGCTTTCTGCATACTAATAAATAAAAATAAATAAATAAATAAATTTCTTTGACATGGACCAAAAAGCAATGTCTAGACGACTGGGTCAGAGCATCTTCAAAACAGCAGGTCTTGTAGGGTTTGTCCCAGTATGCAGTGGTTAATACCTACCAAAAGTGGTCAAATGACCACCAATAAATGGGCAATAGGGTCATGGGTGCCCAAGGCTCAATGACTGATGTGCGTAGGGTGTGAAGTCTAGTCCATCTGGTCTGATCCAGTTGTTTTGGTGGCTGTTTTGGCAGTTGGTGTAAATTTACCTAAAAAATGTTTAAATGGGAGATTATGTGATATATAAAAAAAAAATCAGACCAAAATAAATAATTTTATATTTATTTCCACCTTCAATGTGACCTATGATCTGAACAATTAAACTGGAAAACAATTTGAAAACATGTAGAGATGTTAGTTTAGAATTTTTTTAAAAGCATAAATAATAATAATAATAATAATAATATTTATTATTATTATTATTATTATTATTATTATTGTTATTTATTAATAATCATTAATAAATGCTCTTCTAATTGGAGACGTGTTCAGAATTACATTCAAACGTATGTTCAGTAGTAGTCAGTGCACACCTGCCATCAATTAACGTTACTCTACTTAACCCCATGTCAAGGTTCTACATGGGATGTTCCTTACATTTACTTAATTGCATTTTACAATAACAGCCATGGACCACAAACAGCTCATATAGCATCTCATTGTTGAAAGAGATCAGTCAGGAGAAGGGTGCCAAAAGATTTATGATGTATTAGATATATGATGGAACACAGTGAAGAGAACTGAGGCGCATCAATGGGGAAATGACAATGGGGTCAGTGTTTAGGGAACCGATCTTGTGTTGCGGGTTCGATCCCGAACCAGGGCAAGACACGACTGAGGTGCCCTTGAACAAGGCACTTAACTCCCCCTACTGCTCTCCGGGCACTGTGGTTTGGGGTTGCCCTCTGCTCCGGGCGAGTGTGTAGACTGCCCTCTAGTGTTCACTGGGGTGTGTTTCGCTGTGTTTTTTGGCTTTTTAAAATAAAAGCAACACGGTTGTATTGCAACAAAATAAAAGTGATGCCATAAATACATAAATAATTGTTCGTTTGGTATTTATGACTGACATACCGCGGGCCGGACAGGGATTCCCAAAGGGCCACATTCGGCCCGCGGGCTGTAAGATACATAGGTTTGATGTATACTGTAAGAAATGTATACAGCATACCGCGGTTCTGGTGATCTAAAGATCTGAAACAGAAAAAACAAACTTAAAAAAAACACTCATGTAAATCTGAATCACGAATCTTTTATGTGAATCATGCGATGTACCGCGTTGATCATTCAGTACTGTTTAGTTAAAACGTACTGCATATGACAATGTGGGTTTATGATGAGTTAAAGTTAAGGCTAATCATGTGAATCGTACGGCTCTCTAATGTGAATTATAGGAATCTCTAATGTGAATCATAGGAATCAGATGAATCTCTGAACGTGCATCATGGGAATCATATGATTGACGTTTCATTTATGCATACTGGAAAATTGCATGACACATCATTATTATAAGTATTATAAGTTATAAAGGTTCCATGTGAAACAGAGTCAAATGCTAACATGAATCATGAACGTGAGTCATGTGATGAAATACTTGTGCAGTTTAATACAACTTAAATGCAAGAAATACAATAGATAAAGTTCAATCTGATGCTAATCTGAATCATATGAGCGACGCGAATCATGTGATTCAACGTACGCGTCGTTTCGTATAGTTAAATTCTTGCATACTGCACAAAATGCACACACTGGTAGTTTTAGGAAGTTTCCTAATGACCGGAAGACGGAACCTTATAAGGTCCAGGGTTGGTATTGTAAGCTGCACCACCGAATGAATCATGCTGCTGCTTTTTTTATTTTTTATTTGCACTGCTTGAATCTATGTTAAGAAGCGGGCGAATGATGGAACGTGGAAAATATGACATCGGCTCCGGCTGCAGGTTTACAACGAGCTGAGGCCCATGTTGTACAATAGGCAAATCAGAGGAGACACAATGATTTCAACCACACTCCATTTGCCTACAACCAGATTTCCATTCAGCGATTTTAATGTCACGCTTTTTCGATTGTGATCGTTTGATCGATGGATTTAAGGGTACACTGATCAGCCAAACCAGACCACCCACATTAGTTCGGTCAAAGGGTTCTTGGTAATAAACCATGCACTTCTGTCAGGTACATCAGTAGAACTCGCTCTCGAAGGTTCAAACCCAAGCGAACTCTGAATGTGAATTTAATGCATGCCATAATAACTACTTGTGTCCAAATTCATCTCCTACATCAGTAGTGATGAAGATAATAATAAATCACTAGTCAAGTCAAGACTTTATGGTAAAAGCTTTATAGCAAAGTAAGACTTTAATAAGTACAGAAGTCCTGTGCTGAAGGATCCCTCTAACGGCAGGTGTGAGTGTGCACAAGCCAGACTGTAGGGAAAGTTACAGAGATGAAATCGGCCACATGTTGATGTATTCAATATATTTAATAAACTGAATTTAATCGCAGGTAAAAAAAGGAGAAAAAGGTAAAAAAAAAAAAAGGGAGAATTTCAAGCAGCAGTTTATTTTAGGAAAACATATAATATGTATATTATAGCCTTATTAACTAAAGGGTTCAAATCAACAATATTTTGGGCTAAAGTTCTTTAACTTTAGGGTTAAAAACATTCTTATGGCTACAACTTTACTAACTAAAGGATTAAAATCAACAATATTTTGGGCTAAAGTTTTATAACTAAAGGCTTAAAATAAACCATTGTTAGGGCTACAACATTACTAACTAAAGGGTTAAAATAAACCATTGTTAGGGCTACAACTTTACTAACTAAAGGGTTAAAATTAACAATATTCTGGGCTAAAGTTATTTAACTTTAGGGTTAAGAACATTTTTATGGCTACAACTTTACTAACTAAACGATTAAAATTAACAATATTTTGGGCTAAAGTTCTTTAACTTTAGGGTTAAAAACATTCTTATGGCTACAACTTTACTAACTAAAGGATTAAAATCAACAATATTTTGGGCTAAAGTTCTTTAACTTTAGGGTTGAAAACATTCTTATGGCTACAACTTTACTAACTAAACGATTAAAATTAACAATATTTTGGGCTAAAGTTCTTTAACTTTAGGGTTGAAAACATTCTTATGGCTACAACTTTACTAACTAAAGGATTAAAATCAACAATATTTTGGGCTAAAGTTATTTAACTTTAGGGTTGAAAACATTCTTAGGGCTACAACTTTACTAACTAAAGGATTAAAATCAACAATATTTTGGGCTAAAGTTTTATAACTAAAGGCTTAAAATAAACCATTGTTAGGGCTACAACATTACTAACTAAAGGGTTAAAATCAACAATATTTTGGGCTACAGTTCTATTACATAAAGAGTTTAAATAAAATGTTCTTAGGGCTACAACTTTATAAAATAAAGGGTTAAAATCAACAATATTTTGGGCTACAGTTCTATTATGTAAAGGGTTTAAATAAATCGTTCTTAGGGCTACAACTTTACTTACTAAAGAGTTAAAAATCAACAATATTTGGGCTACAGTTCTATTACATAAAGGGTTTAAATAAATCATTCTTAGGGCTACAACTTTATTAACTAAAGGGTTAAAATCAACAATATTTTGGGCTACAGTTCTATTAAGTAAAGGGTTAAAATAAACCATTAATTTGGTCATAGCCTCATTAACAAATAGATTAAAATAAACAACTTTCTAGGTTACAGATTTGTTAACTACCTGGGTAGTAAATTTGACATATAATTTGTACATTTATGAACACAAACATAAACTTAAAGTTAAAGTTAGTCGTCAGTCTCTGAGATTCTAAAATTTTTTTGGAAAAATGTATAATAAAAAATGAAAAAGGAAAAAAATGGTATAATCTAATTGTCAGTTTCTTAAAGATGATTTTGTCATTCTTTATAATATAATCAAAACAAGTTAAAAGTTGAAGTAAAAGTGTTAGTAAAAGTAGTAAGTAATAGGCAGATATAGATACACACAGGGTGAAGTTAGGGCCAGATAAGGTCAAAGTTTCACAGTGCTTTAACTTGTAAAAGTCACTGGATGAATTCGATTGGTTGCCATAACAGTACTTGATGTGCTCAACTTAAAAAGTTTTTTGCAGTTTTAATGTATGTGCCTTGGTATTAGTGTGGTTCTTTACAAACTTCACCCTAACTATAATTATAGTAAGGTTCAAACATTTAAATGAATTATATATATTTTTATATTAAAAAAACATGAACTTTGATTCAGCTGCTAATTCAATTAGAATCATTTGTTATTAATGAGACATTATACTTTCTATAATTGAGTAAATATTTTCACATTTGATTTAAATGTATACTGTTTATATAGTCAGACTAATAAAATAAATAAATATAATTATATGTTTAATTTTTTTTTTTTATATTGTGAGCGGATCTAGCATTTGCACTTATTTGTGTAAGTAAAAATGTGTGAGTTTTTACGTCAGAGAAGTTTTTTTCTCCTGCATGTTTGCATATCGGTGGCCTGATTCACTGACGGTAAAAAAAAATCATCTTAAAATGAAACAAAGTTAAAAATTCATTCCTGTGTACTAAAAATCATGTGGGGAAAAAAATGACCTAACAGTAAACAAATGATATCGATGTTTCATCTTTGATGTCGCAAGCAATAGCTTTATCCTTATACCCAACATTGTCTCAGTAATGGATCACCCTTATTTATTAAAATATGTTTCAGACATTATCTATCAAACCACCACGGCCACCGCCACCACCTCCACCCCTATTCAACAAACTAAACAGAAGTTCTCGTGTCTGGCATGTCGTCATCTGGGCCTTAACTTGAATCGGAAGAGGCTTCCCCACAGGTCCTGTGGTTAGGTGACCCTCCCAAACTGAGCTTTGCATCTTCATTTCCATGCGTTCTATTCATGGAGGTAGTCCTGTTCAGACCCCCTCGACAGTCCCACACACTGGAAGACTGCGCGGAAAGCAGATCCTGAGCACCGGAGTGGCAAAGATGGCCATAAAGTGAGTTCGTTTACTAATGGTTAATATGAAGTAGACATATATATATATATATATATATATTTCAATACATTTTTACTATTATAATTTTAAATTGCTTTAGGTTGTGAAGTAAACCTGGTTTTGTAGCCTATGTGACTAGTGAAAGATCTAATTGTAATTTGAAGGGTAGATTTTGTTGCTTTGCCAAGGAACCTGTTGAAGATGTTACAGTTTGGAGCGAGTCGATCGAAAAGCTACTGGAGTCTCCAGGTAGGAATCCCAGGGTTCAGTCTTTATTACGTTCAGAGTTCAATTCCAATTTTTGTTTCATTGCTTTTAAACAAACATCAAAAGTCTGAGTCAAGTCGGAGTTAACTTCTGTCAACTTTAAATGTACTTATGTTAAGATTAAGATTAGTTTAATTTGCGCTTTTTGAAAATTTTAAAAATAAAAAACATTGTTTAATCAAAAAAAAAACGACAAAGTAACAAAAAGTCGTAAAAGTAATACTGAAATACGTGAAGGCTTTGTCTTGTAAGGTGCTTTGGATAATTCAAATATGCACGTCAGCATTCAAATTGGAGCTTTGCGTCGTCTCAACAGCAAGCCAACACCCAAAATGCAGCCATTTTGTTTTGTTGTTTTTTTTTTTTTTAAACAGAAAAATCTAACAAACCAAGTTTTAGTCATGATTCCTTGTTGTTCTTGTTGTCCCCCCCACCATTGTAGCTGGCCTGCTTGCCTTTACGGAGTTCCTGAAGCATGAGTACAGTGAAGAAAACATCAAGTTCTGGTTAGCTTGTAAGGAATACAAGAAGATTGAATGCAGGACGGAAATGACGTGCGAGGCCAATAGGATCTACTCAGAGTTTGTACAAACGGAGGCTCCAAGCCAGGTATGTCGAATTCGCGTTTCTTCAGGGGTGAGCCAAAAGGGTAGGATAGGTTCTGGAAATGTGGTGAAAACAACAAGTTTCATGTGTTGCCTTGTACAGATAAATCCTTAAAATGTGAAGATGTAGAATATGTCATAATTATGTCATTATTTGACCAAAGTGCTAAATCTGTGCCAAACTGAAATAATAATAATAATAATAATAATAATAATAATATGCTGCCATTCAATATGCCAAAATAACTGACATAACATCCATTTGTTTCTAGATCAACATCGACTGTAAGACTCGAGCGATAATAAAAAATAACATAAACGACCCAGACTTGGCCATCTTCGAAACAGCCCAAGCACTGATCTACAGGCTCATGACGAGGGACTCTTACCCGCGTTTTTTAAAATCCGACATCTACCAAGGGTTGCTGCAGAAATGAGGCTGCACCTCACTCCACTAGGATTAAAGGTCTTTCATTACAGGTGTGTTTGGTTGCCAGGTAAATGCATGTACATGTTCTTTAAGGCTGAACCGCTCAGTTCCCATGGAGTTCTAGTATAAAAAGCCACTCTCAGTAGGCCATTTGGAACTGAGGAACTAAAGGCTGTTCATAATAGATTATATTGATTTACTCAAGTCAGGAACACATTATACTGCACCTTTACCCCACCAAAAATAATTAATTAATTACATTTCATCTATCAAAGACATGCATATTAGAGACCTAGATAAGCAATTTATTCTATATAAGTTTGTTTAGAATAAGAAATATTGATATAAATTAATAAGTGTTTGTTATTTGGAACAAAGATACAAAAATTATACTTTTGTTTGTTTAAAATTGTGTCCAATTAAAAAGCACACTACAAACTACAAGCCAAGTTAAAAAAAATTTAGCTAGAAATATTCTGCAGTGCATCAAAATTTGACATAGACGTCATTTAAAAAAGTCAGGTACTTTGTGAAAATCAGAATAGCCAAATTTTGCTAGCTAGCTTGTGCTTGTACTGAGAAAAGTAATTAGCTAGGGAACTTCTAATGATGACAACTGGAGTACAAAAGAGCAAGTTGACAGAATTTCAAGTGATTCAAATCAGCAGAATCTAACTAGAAAAAAAATTGCTAGCTAGGACATTTTCCTATTAACTTACTATAAAAATTTACACTTGAAATTTCAGACAAATGGGTAAATTCGGTTAATCTGACAAGAAAATGTAGCATGTAATTTTGAGCAAAAAATAATTTTTGGAAATAAAGACGTCCACCACATGGTCTAGGTCTCTAATACGTTTATCTTGTGAATCCAACCCAATTGAATGATTGTTCATATCAACAATGCAACATAATTTTTCCATCCATCTCACTATTACCTGGTAACTAGCACACTTGACGTAAATGTAATTAAATTTAAAAAAAGAGCGTATTGAATATCAAAACCTGGCTAATATCATTCTGTGGACCATGTTATGCTGTACAGAAACTTGCAGGTCGCTGCACATTGTATTAGTTTGCAACGTAGAATGATTGTAGTCAGGTCTGTGGTGTGGTTATCTTTTACGTATAACAAGCTAACATGTAAGGGGTTTTTTAACATGCTTTTGTCTGCATAAAGAGTTTTTTCTAAGGAACGTGTATGAATATGTGATGGCCTGAGAAAACACATATAAATTAAACATGATTTAATAAACTAAACAGCTTTCTATTTTTTGCTTCTTTTATTAATTTTTACCATTTTGGCAAAATCGAGTTATATGTTGCCCTAAACTATGAAATTTTGGAAGGTCAGTGGGTTATCTCAGGCCACCACACTTATGGTAATTTGCTTATTTGTGTGGATATGGTACGCATATAAAAAGTCATCTACATACCACATGCAAAATTATATAACATTGTTGGGTTTTTTTTAAATAATTATTTTAAAACAATTACGAAAAAGTTGTAATCATGTACTGTGTAAAGTATACAGTTGCCAAATCTAATGTTATCATGCCATCAGTAATAGAAGGAAAGCACTGGTGCTTTTGTCTGATACAAGTTATATGATGTTAGTAAAAAGGTTTCATTTCCTTTAAACTTTTTGTCTTGGTGTTTTCTCAGAAAAGAATGGACAGATTTACTCTTTTGGAATTGCCCTTGCAAATAAAAGTACCGCGTAGCTAAACCACATCCAGTTTGAGTGCAGTGCATTTCAATTTTGCTCATGTTCACAGGCTGCAAAACAGACGGTAGGTGGCAACGTCGTGCTGCTAAAACGGCGCGGAAGCTTCTTGCCTCATTGTGTTTGCATTGAATGGTTTGGTAGTCTTTTACATGTAGTGACTTCCAGGTCCAGAGTGAAGACACATCCGCTTGAGGGTTGTGGCGCCTTGATTAAAAACCAAACAGTGGCTTTCTGTCAGGCCCCAAATTCAGACTCAAGTTTCTAGCTTGTTCAAACTTGACTTTTCTATACTCCATATATAAGCATCATCACTTTACTTATTCTACCATTTTTACCATTTCATTTATTTTATTTGAAATCACTACTTAATATTTTTGAGTTAAATACTGATCAAAAAAAGATTTGCTTCTGTGCACTTGAACTATGTAACTTTGCAGTTCAAG
Organism: Duopalatinus emarginatus; assembly: GCA_028565595.1. NCBI lineage: Eukaryota > Metazoa > Chordata > Actinopteri > Siluriformes > Pimelodidae > Duopalatinus > Duopalatinus emarginatus. The sequence continues at coordinate 17,701,180 of JAOVVF010000042.1, forward strand.
AAATCCAAAGCTTGCGATCCATAACATGTATTAAAAATTTGCACTACAAATTAAGAACCAAGTTTAAAAAAATAAAAACGATCCTATTTTTTTCTAAATGATTTTCTCTCTTATATTTTAATTTGCATAATTGTCAATTGAGTTAATTTGTGGTGCAATTAGTCTATATTTTAAACAATACATAAAAATGCATGCTATTAAATTACATTAAAACTACACAAATGAAGATAAAATGAATATAATGAATATAAATAAATAAATACATAAGTACATAAAAAATCATATGTTTCTAATACGCCAGAGTGACAACAATGGACTGAGTTTGATGTCTTAAAACCTCTTTTTATTTCTTGAAGGCATCGGACTGTGACGCTTTTTACCTTCCACTAACTTTATATACTTCTCTCAATATGATTTCGAGACAATTTGTCAACTTTTTTGCTTTGCAATATGTTAATTTAGTAAAATAAGGTTCAGTTCCATGTTGCTAATCAGCAGCAAATTAATCCTCTTAAATGCAAAAGAGCTGAAACTTTATTTTTTTTGCTATTATTATAAAGGCTTGATGTCGCTGCTGTGCAACATCAAGAAAGTCACACCATACTATGGAATATTCCACTATAACTACAGAGCAGGCTCTAAATGTGGAATGAAAACATCTGCAACTTGATATTTACTCCATTTTATTATATTTGCATATTAAAAATATCATTGTTTATCGTTTTGTCACTGGTATTATTTGTCATTCCGTTTGACGATTTAAAAATATGATTAAAGCAACAGCCTGGGGGGAATTTTTTGCAAATGTTATGCAAACTAATCAACAAAGATAGTTCTACACCTCTACTACGAGCAACATGCCTGGTGAAGGCCAGCCTGTCCAGTCCTGCAGAAGGGAATTGTTGCTAATATGTTGGTGCTGGATGCCACAGAACAGCTTCTGTGATCGTCTTGTAGAGTCCTTGCCTTAATGGTTTTAATGGTATGGCTGATATGTAAACCTGGGGAATGGAAGATTTTGTGGACATAAGAATGAGCCTCTAACATTTTACTTAACAGAATCTCAAAAGCATTGAGGGTTTTAACACAAAATTCATGCAAATGATTTACTCAAGGGAAAAAAAATATTGTTAAAAGAAGATGATCCTTGAGGAACTTTTGAAGGTTCCTCAGTTTGAAACGGTGAAGGAAACTTAAGGTGCTTGAAGGAACCTTCTCAGTTAATATCCAATTAAAGACCTTCTAGGAACCTTAATTGTAATGGGTTCTTTCAGGAACCAGATTTTATCCTGAGGAATTCCAGAAGTTCTTCCAGGCTCCTCTGTGAGCTTTGAGGAACACTTGAGGTCTCAGAGGAGCCCCTAGGTTCTTGAAGTAACCTGTTAGGGTTTTCAAGGAACTATTAATTTTTACAGCCTAATGTACTTTCAACAAATATTTTTGGGTACAAACCTGACAGTCTGGGTCACAATGTCTTTTTCTCCTTTACATGATATTCAGGCCACTTGGATGATGCAACATTCTGTCGAACTGTTGCTTTTAAATATATTATAGATGTGCATGTGCACCAGAAACAGGGTTGAATTAAGGTTGTACACTATTAAAATGAGAAGATCCTCAAGGATCCTTTTGAAGGTTCCTCAGTTTAAAATTGTGAAGGAATCTTTGAAGGTGCTTGGAGGAACCTTCTCAGTTCTATCCAATTAAAGACCTTCTGGGATCCTTAATTCAAATGGGTTCTTTCAGGAACCAGATTTTATACAATGCTCCTCTGTGAGCATTGAGACACATTTGAGTTCATGGAGGAGCCCCTAGGTTCTTGAAGTTACCTATGACATCTGACAATATCAGACAATATCTGTAAAAAGAGAAAGAATGAGAGAGTTTCACATGATATTCAAGCCACTTGGATGATGCAACATTCTGTTGAACTGTTGCTTTCGAATATATTACAGAGGTGAGTATGCAGCAGAAACAGGGTTGAATTAAGGTTGCTCACTGGGAAAATGAGAAGATCCTTGAGGATCTGTTTGAAGGTTCCTTAGTTTGAAACTAGAGGAACATCTGAAAGTGCTTTGACGAACCTTCTCAGTTATATCCAAATAAAAGATCTTCTAGGAACCTTCAAAGAACCAGGTTTTATACTGCAGAACCCCAAAAGTTCTTCCAGGCACCTTTTGGGGAACATTTAGGTTTCTTGGAGTAACCTTGGGGATTCTTTAAGGAACTACTTGTTTTTACAGTGATCGGACCACAAGAGTGACGTCTGGTTGTTGTGAAGGAAGTTTCATCAGACAAATGACACCGTATGTCCTTAGCATCTGTTCAACACAGTCATGTTTACGTGCATCAACGCTCGAGATCGACCAAGCGTCAAGAATAGGCTTGAACTGACGCAGGTCCTTTTGTTAGGTGCTGAACGCATGCAAACATTTGTACCTGAATACGCTAAATGGAGCAACGTGTTTGCATGCTCATCTCAATACTCGATACAAAATCTGATGCTAACCAGATTAATACCTCCCAGTCGAAACCTTTGCAGGTCTACTTGATCGCCTTGTTGTTATTTTTAGATGCATTAGTGATTATTGAACCCTATGCATCATCTTTATTATATCCGCACTGCTTTGTGCTTACCTGAGTGTTAAGTTATAAACCAAACCACAAATGTGCATTCAATGGCTCACTAATTGGTGCATTTGAATTGCTTTTGACATTTTATTTATTTTTTTTTTTCATCTCACAATTTCCCCATTTGCCCTCTGAACATGTTGTTCTCACCGCCTTAAAGCTGATATTCTACAGTATCAACAAGGCGGCTTCCTCTTCCTCTTGAAGCGCTTTCGTTTCTGCAACTTCATATCCAAAGCGCGTAAGTCACATGGCTCCGCAGTCTGTTTGTTTGATATAAGGGACTTCTCTGGTTATTAGATTCGCCTGTGCATTTATGAGAAATGCTGTCATCAAGGCGACGACACGCCAAATAGACAGAAAAGCGAAAAAGGGAAAAAACACAGGAAGTTGAGAACATAACCAAAGACTAGCTGCAAACATGATTTAACTCGGCACAGATAAATAGGCCCGAATGCATAGGTACTTTGTAGAGGAATCACTTTGAAAGGAAAGGATTCAGGAGTGAAGGTTATGGGTTTGGGTGTTGATTTCTTTTCTAGCACTGCAGCTCAGAAGGCTGGTGGTGGTTGCATAATGGTGTGGGGTTTGTTTAGCTGGCATTCAATAGGACCCCTGGTACACCTACAAACATCTCTGACTGGTGAACGCCATGTGTGCCTCCTATTTTGACACCAGTTCATGTCCTGCATTCATTCAAGACGCCAAATTATGGTTAGAGGAACACTTTTCAGAGTTTGAAGTTTTGTAATTTCTACCCAAGTCACCAGATCTCGTTATCAAAAGCTCCCGGGATGCCGTGCAACATGCTGTGGAACACAGAATTCCTACACCGCCAACAGAACTGTGGAGCCTTTTGGAGAAGTCTGGTGTTCACTGAATAAGGAATAGGGGCACCACCAGCGTCGCATGGCATCCCACCCTACGTCTGTTTAATAACGTTGAGATCTGGTGACTTGGGCGTGAATGGCAGAACCTCGACCGTAAATTGGTGTCTCTAGACGAGTGTAGCGGCACATTGTCCTGTTGCAAGAGGCCGAACCTATGAGAACAAATCAGGGCATTAACGGGTGTAACAGACAAGTCAGAAAGAAGACACGCTCGTTTGAATTGCTTCGAGACGTTCTGAGATGTATCAGAGGTCCCATGGAATGCCAGTTAAAGAAACCTTAACAATAAACCATTATACAGCCATAAACACCAGCCTAGCTAATTTGCATAGAGCAGGTTTTCTGGCACCTCAGTGTAGTCATGTGGACGTTATTGTTTTTTATAGCAGCAGTTTAACATAGTCACCTGAAAGACTGGAAAAAATAACATTTGTTATCATTGGTATAAAAAATGAGTCTCCAGTGTCAGTGCTTAGTAATAGTCAGTGGAAACTTTTTCCATCTTACTTTGCAGTTTCTCACCAACATGACATTGCATTTTTTTTTGTCTGAAGAGAACAAAAGTAAGGCTGATTAAACCGCTTTGTATAGCGGTCATGACATAACATCATAACGTGACCTGGAAAACTTTTTTTTTTAACTTCGTTAAACGTAACTATGAAGAATAACAAGTACAACATGGCGCTTTTTTTTTTTTTTTTATAAAGGTCACTATTGGCCTCGAGAGTTTTACTCTGCTCACTTACACCAAATTCCTGAATCGGTCTACATTTTAATACATTAGCATTTCTATAGTAACAACTCATTCACAGGGAACTGTACGGCAAACACTCCAATAGTCTCTACGTCCGATATGTTGATATCGTGAGGTTTTTTGGAAGGAGTCGCCAGTGTCAATACCTTTAAGTGAAGTGATTCATTGACCACTGTGCTTGTACACACAGAGGAATTTGACCTCCGCATTTAACCCATCTGTGCTGGGAAACACATACACTAGGGGGCAGTGGGGAAGGTTGTCCAGAGCAGTGGACCGTATCCGTTGGGTTTCGTCCATGCAGGGATTGAACCAAGGACCTTCTGGTGACAAGACTGGTTCCTTAACTACAAGCCTACAGCTGCCCCCCCACAAGCCTGTGGCTGCCCCAGTCTCTTAAGTTTTTTTTTACAATAAAGTCTACAGAAAAGAATTTTTTACCCTTTCTTATTTCTCTGTGACATGACCAGCAGATGTGTTTTCTGTCTACTGTATCAGGCATTTCACAGTGATGGGGGGTGGGGGGGGGTGGAGACTAGTGAGGTACTGACTGTTGACAGTCCGTGATACAGGAAGTACTGTCTCGTCGACATCCCTTAACATTACACATAGCTATAAATGGTTAAAAAAATATGTGGGGGAAAAAATGCATGTTGGCAAGCCATCATGGTATAAAAGGAATAAAACACCTCTGGACTAGAACTGAAATAATCAACTCTGGGATGGTAGCAGTGCCTCGGCCGTACCACAGGCCACGTTGTATCATCTCTTCTTCCCCAAGTTTTTTTGTTCCTTAATTGCACAATAATGTCTAATGCAACATCCTATGTCAAATCTTACATTTGTAACCCACGGGGGCTCCATTAATGCAACCATGCTGTCACAGACGTCAGTGTGAAACCAAGCGAGTGGGCTGAGGGTTTCCTGTCTGACACACATGTATGCTCATTCTTGATACATGGTTTTCATCATTCTTAAACATGCACTTGAAAACCACAGGCCTTTTTTATTTACAGACCATGTACAGTCACAGTCAACGGTTACCAAGCTTACAAGTCATTTGGTTAGCTACACAAGGAGAATGTTTCCTCAAAGGGTTGTTTGACTGGTCAAGTGGCTTTTGTGAATGGAGGGCGCTCTGTTGTAGGGTCCTACAAGGAAACTTAATGGGGTTCCCCAAAGGGGAACAAACCGATGACACCAGTGTAGGTGTCATTGTGGGTGTCCCTTTTTAAAAACCCCCCAAAAACCCATCAAAATTCATTGTGCTTAAAATAATCAAATGGTCGAGAGGTCTAAACTATACCAACGGCTGATCTAAGGTGTATTTATATACCCAAAAGCTATAAAGCAGGACAAAAATGGGTTAAACTTGGAAGTCTTTCTGAAAAGAAACAATCTTTTGTAAAAGCTCACCACTAGAAATCAGTTAAACAGATGGTTGCTGATAATATTAAGAAAGCTTTGAAGAACTGATACCCCTGGACACACAGGTACCCCCTTAACATGGCTATGATTTGCCAATTAGGGGCAAATGGTTCCTTAAGGGTTATCAGAATTATATATGTAATGAGGATCTTATTGGAACCTTCTTTTCTTTAAGGTCCCACCTATGCATTTAAAAAGATTAGAAGGGTCCTCTATGTGGGTCAAGGTTTCTTGGCAGAACCTAAAATTATGTATGTGGTTGTGGTGGTTTTCTTGAGCACCTGGGAAATCTAAAAAGAACTGATCTCAGCTCATGATGGCTGGAATTGCTTGTTTAGGATAGCATACCCTTAAAGGAATACAGTCAAGGGTCATTTTGAAGTTAAGGGGGCTAAAATGCCTCTTGGATTTTCTTTAGAAGGGCAAACCAAAGAACTCTCATAAGGATACTAAGTGAAACATTGACCAAAAGGAACAAATGGCCAATTGGGGTACTGAGACAACAAACCAGTGGTTACATAAATGGCAAACCTTGGTCACTTGGTGATGAACTTTTGGTCACATGGACAAAGTTCTTCCTCACTGGATCTCTGGATGGTCAACTGATGGTCAAACCCACTGTTTTTGGGTCCTACACAAAAATCTAATGTGGTTCCCATCGAGGTAGCATCATGGCTCGTGATGACGCAGCCTACTGAACTGTCAATGCAAAAGAACCATAATTAATTTAGATCTCCGAGTTAAGAGCTCTTTAAAGAACCTTTTTAACCTCCCAAAGAAATCATCAGGTACCATCATGCACCAGAAATCAAACCTATCCATTTTAAATTAGCACTGAAAGGCCAACTGGTTCCCGTTTTTTGAGATCAGAATAGAAAATGAACTATTCCATTCTTGCGATTTCAACCTCACATGCCACAAACAATGCTGATATCATGTGCTCTCTACACCAGGTGAATCGTAGTTCCCTAAATGCCAAGCATCTGACTTCATATGACCTGTTCAATCCAGATCTACAGTATTTAGTTTAGATATTTGTTGCTTAGTAATATTCCACGTTGACCTGAATGACGTGGTTGAGCGGTGGGTAATACAGCTGCCTCAAAGCTCTGAAGAACTTAGCTGATGTTCTCCGGCTTTCCAGATTCCTACCCAGCTTTCAAAAACACACCAGTTGGTGGATTATTTAGTCTGAATTGTCCCCGAATGTGGGTGTATGCATGTATGTGCAGGGCCTTCTTATGAATTAGAGTCCTATATCTATGTTGTATTCCTGGCTCATACGCAGTGATCTTGGGAAAGGTCTGGATCCAATACCGCACTTACTGAAGGGTTTGGTTCAAAGGATCATGAGTATCCAAGAGACCTAATCAGTATCCCAGAGGTTTAACCACTGAGCTACCACTTTAGGCCAACCAATCCAATTGGAACTAGGGCAGCCCTGGACTCTGGACTCGGGTACAAGGCTAAAAGGTTATTTTTCTTATTGTGCATTTGGGCAGGTTTGAAATATAAACAACTTAAGAGTACCAAAAGAAGAAGTGAAACTTTAAACAAGAACAAGGCTTTTAGAATGCAGTCTGGTGACCTCCCGAAGGACACAGTAGCAATCCTGTTTCCCCATACAGAGAAAGTCTTCACCTTTCTTGACTGTCTTCAAACGCAATGCTTACAAAATCCCCTGCAACTCAGACGAATTTCTACAAATTCAGCTGTGGTTTAGCAGTTTGCATGATTTACCTTAAACAGCTAGGCTTAGCATTTACCCCCCCCCCCCACCCCACCACCACCAGCCTCCCCAATGTGAGCAAGTTATTTTGTAAGCCTTTACATGAGTCAAATTATGAAGGTTAAAGCAAGGACACACGGTCAAGCACTGTGATTGTCCAGTACCAGGAGTTCCAACAAGCAAGAGTCATTTTAAGGTAAATCTATGAACATCCTTGAGCACAAACTATTAGTTTAAAGAACCATGTCACCATTATAATACAACGCCAATGGCTTTATACATAGTACGGCTATGCAGTTCTCTCTCAAAGACGGATGATAGTGACTGCTGTTTACGCCTTAGCATTGTCTAATCAAATAACTGCTAAAAATACATAATTATTATAATTAGCTTTGCGCTTCTTGACACAACTGTTTGTTGTGCTCTACAGGCGCAGACAAAGAGCTCACTGAAAGGCCGTGAGGTAAAAGTCAGCATTTGCTTATCGGCTGGCGAAGTTTCCACTGGCGGATTTGCATCTGTACATGTCAAACAGAGAAACAAAGTGTGCAGCAAATTCACCAGATCCTAAGCAGCCAACGAGCGTCAGTTCAAACTTCCTCTTGCTTTCTGTGGTTAGGCACGTATGAGCTGATGACGTGTTCGTCGAGACCAGACGTTTCAATGATTCACAGCCTGTATAAAAAAACTGTCGCGTAGAATCCAGCGTTCAGATCCTGTGTTCACCAACTAACGGTAGCGTCGCAAACAAACACACCCAAAAGCGCTAACACCGTATCGCGGAGAAAGATGCCGAGCTTACCACGGACCACAAATGAATTGGACAATATGACCAAGGAAGAGAAGCCATCTCAGTCTCCGTGAGTTTTATTCGTTTTTATATAAGTTTGATACCTTGTTTAGTTAACACAATGAACATGTAGGTTTAACGGTTTTTCTTTATAACAGTAGGAAAGACTTCAAGTTGCGGCTTCAGAGCAAGCTCATGAGAAAACCGCTCTCGGCCAAGTGAGTGTAATTTATCTGTTATTGTCCTGAATTAAGTTGCATTATGGTATATGATTATATGATAATAATAATATGATATTTTTCCCTTCAACCAGACTTAAACCTGAGGAGAGCCTGCTCTGGTCACAATCTCTAGAAACGCTTCTGAGATCAAAATGTAAGTAGCATCAAGTTTAAGTTCAAGTTCAAATTTAAAGTTTTATTTGTCATATACATAGTAATACACGGTACAACCTGCAGTGAAATGCTATTTGACTGTCGTCCACAGAGTATAAACTAGGTAGTTAGTAAACAAATAATAATAGAAGGGTACAGTAAAGTTACAATAAAATTAAATAGTTCCTAAAATTTATATTTATAAAATATAAAATAAAGAAAGAATAAAAGTAGCATAACTGCACATAAATTATTGCATGTAAAAAAAAACTCCATCTGTGATCGCCAACGACTAGTAATTATAAGCAGATTTTATAACTCCAATGCGATACAAATAGGCACATGAAGGCATGAATATTAAACGTGCAATGACCTTGACTCTTGTCCTCTTGTCTCCTGCAGCTGGTAAAACAACTTTCCAAGCCTTCCTCAAGTCGGAGTTCAGCGACGAGAACATTGAATTCTGGATGATCTGCGAGGAGTTCAAGAAGATCAAGAGCAAACATAGGCTGAACTCCAGAGCCAGGGCGATATTTGAACGTTACATCAAGGCTGAAGCTCCGAAAGAGGTATATCTTCTGACTGTTATATATTCGGGAATGTTATATAGCTGTAGATAATTTAACCGATGAACCAGTGTGCCAAGAAATAATCTGACTCACCTTGATTTTTCGTTCTATGTCCTACAGATCAACATTGACCACAAAACCAGGGAGATCATCAGACTGAATGTCCAGACCCCAACGAGATACTGCTTCGACGAGGCCCAGAGGATTGTCTTCGGCCTTATGGAGAAAGACTCGTACCCCAGGTTCCTCCGTTCCGACTTCTTCAGAACCCTTATGGAATCAGTTTCGTAAGGATCCTGGTGTGAAGGATGCTCAGGAAAAGAGACCTGGATAACCTGGTGACTCATCTTCAAGGACTACAGCAGAGAAGCTGTATAAGGACAATGGCAAGGGCTGGCCCTGACTCTGGGCTTGGACAGCTGGACCAATTCTGGATGTGCAGAAATCTGGCAGAACTACCTTTGCCACTGGACATGCCTCATCTACCTACATTGTTTTTTCCCCCCATGCTTTTCCATCCTTGCTGTTCTGTTGCACTACGTAAAAGGATTAGGAAAATGCCCACCAAGCTACACAAGCCATCACTGGACCTACAATGCCAAGTTTCTTACTTATGTTGGTGCTTGGTACGATGAGTAACGTCCATATGGTTATCTTTGATTTTCACTTCCACTGAGAAGATGGTTTCAAGTTAAAGATATTTAAGCTGTCTTGTTGAAACTATCACTTGTCACACAGCACCAGATGATCAAGATGATCCTTGATAATGGACGCGAGATCACATGATAATGCTACTGTTATGATGTCAGTCAGCGTGATCTGAGGTCATGGAGAAAGTCAAGCTAGGAGATGAGCATCACAGTGATATCGATCAAAACTTGCTCACAGTGACTGAACTTTTGTGGCCCAACCGTCTTTGGTCACAATGGAACCAAGTCATCCAACAGTCATCATACGCATCCTAAGCCAGCCGATGTTATCTCATGGCGGTAGAACTCTTGTGCGATTTTGTCCACGACAGTCAAAATCAACCCAGGGTTAACTGCACAAAGATGCAGATGAGCAATGTTTTATGTTTTATCAGGTGGCATAGTTGTTGCAAGATAATGAAGTACAGGTACTTTGTTGGACTAGGTTGCTTTTTCGAGTTGTTAAGTACTGGCATTGAAAATGTTTTTGGGATCTCTGGACAAAAGACACATGTCCACAAGACAAGTCGGTCAAATTCAGTAGCTCCCTTATAGAATTGAACTAACTTGTATGTAAATTGTATGCAAGGTGACTTATATACTGTACATGTATATACTGTATGTAAATATATATAAATTGTTCACTGCTAAATTATAACTCCACACCTTTCAGACACTTTTTTTTATGGGTTGTAAAGTTATTTTATGATCTCTGAAAACTACTGGAGGTCAACTAAAAGAACTTATCTAACAAAATGGCCTTTTTACATTAAGAAATATTGTACTGTAAAGCATGACTTGTGTACTGTTCAGACTTGTTGTTTTAAATTATGGACATCTATTTGGGTATTTCTTCGGTTGAAATTCCCCAAACTAAGACATGTTGAATAAAAACAAAAAAAAAAAAAAAGCTTGACTTCCTTGTCCTCAATTGTCAGTGCTATAGTGCACTTTACGTTCTGCACACTGGTTTGATTTTGCGCTGATAACACTTTAAAATTCTACTGTAGATCTTGGACATCCCCTAAATATTCTCAACTGAGTAACTGAAAGTTTGACACCACATCACAGGATACCAAGAGCGTTCTTGTCGCAACTTCCCTGTCAGCTCGTTAGTCATGCGCTGCAGTCAGGTGATGGCGACTTGGTGCGAAGCGGCGTGAATGCGTGAACAAAACGCCTACATGTACATTTTCCTTATGTTTGCGGGAATTCCAAAGATTTCACGGTGAGATCTGAGGTACATCAAATATACATACACAGGAACATATAGAAACCCAAGGCGTTTGTCATCTAATCATATTATGTAATCTGATTATCATAGGCACCATTTCTTAATCACTTAAATTGTGCTCTTAAACTTTAAGCAAACTTTAGCCATTCACTGAGATGCGAGAAAAACTGGTACACCAGTCTACACCACTTGGTTGGTCCCCCATTGGAGTGTAGGACTGCAGAAATACAACAGGGCATGGACTCCACAAGCTTGTGGAACGGTCCAGATCAGTCCACAAATCTGAAATCTGGTGACTTAGATGGCAATGTCAATACCCTAAACTCCAAAGAGTGTTCCTCTAACCATTTGGTTACCTCCATACATTTCTGTAGACATTTCTCACAGGATGTTTAAGTCCTGATGGAAGAGGCCAAACCCAATCAGGACGAATCCTGGACATGGATAACTCGTCAGAAAAGAAGACACAGCCTTCGCCAGTCAGAGACGTTTACAGTTGTACCAGGGGTTCAATGGAATGGCAGTTAAACAAACCACATACTATTATAACACTTTAACAGATCTCCATTACTTTATATATGCACACAGGTAGACACAACAAAGGACGTACATAGGTGGCATTGCTATGTATTATACATCGACTTGTCTGTACCAGTTACAACCTTGTGGCTGTGGGAGTGATAAACACTGATGTAGTTTATGCTGATCAAATTAAAGTAAATGGTACTGGGAGTCTTGGGGGATTTCTGAATATTCGTGCTATGTATATAGATGTGCATGAGAACTCAAACTTAGGAAGTGTAGAAAGAAAAAAAATTTGCAGCAGCAGCAGCAACATGTAACCACACTTTAGTTTATAACAATAAAAACTCGTGCCACTCAATGATTACTATATAGTCACTATGTAGTCAATAGTCACGTCTGTGTAGGGCTACAAAAAATGGGTTTTTCCAGGATGTCAGTGTAGTGTCAATTAAACCAGGTCATGTTTGGGTGAACAAAAAGGCCTCAGTTATGTTTCTTTATGGTTTGTTTTGTCTATTATGCACTTCTCCTGAATACCAGTTTGGCTTTTTTTATAAGCGGGAGGGTGGGGTGGGGTGGAGGGGGGGTTCTTTTGGAGAGTAAAAATTGCCTCGCATTTTGGATGCACAAATTGTTGCATCCTACACTGTACTGCATTAACAATACATTTTGGACCGCTGCGTGACATTTACTATACGCTAACATTGTTAGCAAAGAGCTTTTGACGGCTAAATCTGCTAACTTATACAAAAAGGATCATGCTTAATGTTTTTGGCAGTACCCATAAAAAAAAAAACCTTAATTACATAGCTTAGCAAACCTACTTTATGTTAACAGAACTAAGTAACTACAAACTACTTAACTGACTTCTAGCAATCTGCAGACCTTGAGTTACCTAGCTTATTGTTCGCTAACTTGTTTGACAACTTGCTAGTTGTGTCATTTTAATGGTGGTTCTGGTGAATTGGAATAGTAACACGAAACACAGGTTTAAGTTAGCGTTAGCTGTGTGAAACCTATTTGAGCCAGATTGAAAGTTATATATTTTAATGTTGTGTTACATGTGAGCTACTGTTAGCCGGCTGATCTAGTTAACAGCTTGCTAACATTATATTTGCAAACACAGCGTTCTGGCAAACTGAGCCGAGGATGAGCCAACCTAGTAAGTTTAAGCTAATGATTCACACTTGCGTGTAAATGGTATAAATTGCTGTTTACACCAGGGTGCAAATATTATACATCGCGAATTACACCAGGGTGCAAAAAGCATCTGTTAAACAGAAAGTGCGATAATAGTGCACAGATATATCAGCCTTTTACATGAATTATACGGTACAGTGAACGAGCACAGACAAATCGTTAATAGAGGTATGAGTTCGTGTAATATCTTAAAGCATCAAATTGTAAACAAAACACTGTATTTATAGTAGTTACTGTAATACAGTCTTTCATTAGAATTTCATTAGAAAAGTTCTTGACAGTTCAACAGAAAAACATCACTCAAGCACAGCAGAAATCAGTGATGAATGAAACCAAGCAAAAGGGCACTGGCATGTTTTTATATTTTATACAACGGCAGTGTTGAATTTTTAGCGATAATTAGTCAGAACGTTTTGATCGCCTTACTTTAACAATACCTCCACATTTACATTGCCGGTATTTAGCAGAAGCTTATATCCGGAGCAACTTACAAAAGTGCTTAGTAATTACCTGAAAATAACCAAAGCTAGCACTGATAGACCACAGTTCAAAGTACTTGAGCTAGGATACTGCCAGGAATGAGCCATACAGTACAGTACCCAATAACTCCTAGACCAGACATGGGCAAACTACGGCCTGCAGGCCATATACGGCCCATTGGGCTTTTTAATCCGGCCCGCCGAACTTGTCCAGGTTATATTATTAAATTCAATTTTATTATAATTAACTTTAATTACCTATAATTACCAACCATTTTACTTTTCCCCAATAGATGGCGCACTTCAAAAACATTGACCTTTGTTTAAGTGTGATGTTAGTAAAAACGAGCGGACCGAAGAAAAGAAAAGTCGACAGTGAGTGCCGAGTGTTTAATAAAGAGTAGACAACAAAATATTTTTCCGCTGAAGTCCGATCAATGGCTGTATGTCTGATATGCCGAGAAACTGTAGCGGTTTTTAAAGAATACAACATCAGCCGTCATTTTGCCACAAAACATGCTAACTACGCTAGCAAAC
>JAOVVF010000042.1:17715108-17728478 GCA_028565595.1 Duopalatinus emarginatus
ATTTCATTTATATTGGTTCACATAAACACACCATCCTTCTATTCTGGCCCGGCCCCTCTGTCAAATTTTAGAAACCACTGTAGCCCGCGAGTCAAAAAGTTTGCCCACCCTTGTCCTAGACTATGCAAGACCTGTGGCGAGAATGAGACAGTAAGTACAGTAACTACTGCAGTAGCTGAATGGAGTTGGTGATTATTTAACTGCTCTCAGAGGACATATGTCTTCTGTCTGCGTCTGTAGACAGCTAGTGATTGTGCTGTAAAGATATTCAGGGGGAGTTTGTTCCACCACCATGGTGCCAAGACAGAGAACAGTCTGGATGCTTGCCTCCCATGTGTCTTGGATGATGGATGATGCCCTCCACATAACCTGAGATTAATAGTATAGATAATAAAATTGGTACAATAAAACAAGATGTTGTTTAGTCTGAGTCTGTGCTTGGGCTTCTGCCCCTGAGACCTGAACCCTGGAAAGGCAGAAGATAATAGATGGATGGATGGATGGATGCTTTCAGGAAATTCAGTTTTGGCAAAGTGCTATTCATTCATGAGAGGAAATGTTGCCTCTCAAATCACACCAGTGACCAGCTGTTACTTCAAGATGAAACGAGGCTATTTCTGATTTACTGCTTTTTACTTTTCCAATAGTACCACCACATAACCTAAGACTAATACTACAAACAATGAAATTGTTTAATTGTATCAATGTGTTGTTCATTCAGCAAAGTTTATTCTTATCACTGATCTTGTACAGCTTCTTCAATGTTCACACATTCTTGGAACATCAAACTTTTCAGGACTTTTGTATTTTGTAGTTTTTTAGTAAAGTGCTACGATGCATTTCATTACATAACAGTGTAATAATGGCTTGTACATAGACTTACCAAGACGGGGTGTGGCCACAAGTGCATGTGTTTATGTAGACCGGTAATCCAAAACACAATCCAAACCCAGAGTCAGGCAATGAGCAGACAGGATATAACAAGCTAAGCATGGTCAATGTCCGAGGAAGAGACCCAAACTTTGCTACAGACTAGCTGGACTTTCTAAGAGTAGGGTTTAAATAGCTGAAACCTACAGGGTTAATCAAACACAGGTGTGGGCGGTGAAACTAATTAGTGACTCAATATGGGTTGGTAAAAGTCTGGGGACTGAGATTGGGTGGGATTTGAACAATCTGGTGTAGGCATAGGGAATTCTGGGAAATGAAGTCCCACCTGGGCTAGTCTACAGCATTGACATAACGTTAACTCTAACTTCAAGAACAACTATTTCCTGGTGTTATTTCATAATCAGGAAAGTGATAACAGAAACTAAATTTTTCCACTGACATTCTAGAATGTTAAATAGAACTATCAGTGGATAAAAATGTATCATTTGTCATTTTTTAGGTAGGTAAAAAGTAATCATTGAGTCAAATTGATGCTCTGAGGTGGTAACAGACTTCAGGTCAGTGACAGAGAGGATGACAACAGTAAACTAATTAAGCTAATTAATTTACAGTAATGTTACATTGGACAGATGACCAAAACATCTTGGTGGTTAATCGATAATTGACATAACATAACAGTCCAACCGCCTGCCTAAACAGCCACCGAAACAGCTTTGACCGACCCATTGAGTCATGACCTCCACAAGATCCCTGAAGCTGTTCTGTAGCACCAAGACCTTAGCAACAGATCCTTTTGTGAATCTTCTTTGTATTCAAACCAGACGCTAGCATGCACTTCCCATGTATATAGGTGCATGGTTATGTTGCTGGTGCACCAGGTGTCCTTCCTTTGGGTCAATTTTGGTAGGTGTTACCCAGTGTATACTGGGACACACCCCATAAGGCCTGCTGTTTTGGAGATCATATGACCTAGTCATCTAGACATCACAATTTGGCCTTCATGAAAGTAACTAAGACCCCTAAACTTGCCTATTTTTTCCTACTTACAACACGTCAACCTTGAGATCTGAAAGTTCGTTTACTGTCCAATATGTCCCATACGATCACAGGTGCCATTGTAATTAATGAGATAATCAATGTTTTTTTACCTGTCAATAGCTTTTATTTTATGGCGAATTGGTGTATATGTCAGGACATGACACCATCAGACAGTGAGGGGGTTTGTTCATCCACTTTAATGGCGGCAGACTGGACATACACTCATCAACCTGTATTTCATTCACGGTTTCTATTTTGATGCTGATTGTTGATGGGCAACAACCCAATGATTGTTTGCCTGTCTGGTCGTAGGGATTGTGGTCCTAACAGCTTTAAAAAATCACTATAGTATTCTCAATTTATACAGTCAAATTGGCAAAGACCTCATAATTTGTATTTCCTGTTAAATTCAAGGGCAAGGGTAAAGTTCCCAGATGTGCTGCTGTCATCTTCATCATAAGTATGTCTCATTTCCAGACCTTGAGTACTGATACCAAGACCAAGAGTCTAAGTAAACCTGAGTGAAAAGCTAGTCACAGTCGTGTCTGTGGTCTGAAGACAAAAAAGGCAAGATCAAGGCTAAAATTCAGCTCAGGAATCTTTGAGGTTTGGCTGGTGAAAGAACCTGTTGATGAAGTGACACCAAAAAAAATGCAAACGGAAGTTACCGGGAAGCAACGACACCTCAAATTTACGTGCGAACTTTCAGTTCTATATCATTGTTAGTCATGCAGTCATCATACTTTCAGGATGAATACTGTGGTATGACCTCAAGTATCTCAGACATGCACAAACACAAATTCACCACAAAGTTACAGACTCAGGTTATCTTTTTTGTGACTAACAGCAGAATCTAAGATGCGATCTGACTGGGTTTCCACGTTTTATTGGTTATAGTCAAATTTGGTGAAGTAGCTGGTTCATGACCCTGTTTATAGACAGGTTACTTAGCAAGGATTGTAAGATGAGCCTCATAGACACCAAGGTTGAGGAACACAAAAGACACTGAAGTGCCTGAGAAACTTGTACAGATGTGGCAATGCAAAACAACTTGGTATCCTTCTGGAAGAGTTAGAGGAGGTGGCTGGGGAGACAAAGGTCTAGGCCTGATTGCTTGGGATGACAGATAGATGGATGGATGGATAGATGGATGGATGGATGGATGGATGGCTGTTTAGAAAAACAGGACCCAAGCGCAAAAAAATCACGTTTTATTGACATCAAATCCAAACCATGAAATGAGGTACTTGGGGAAACATGGCTAGAAAAGCATGCTAAGACTTCACAAAGACATTCAGACGCAACTAGGTGGAAATAAACAACCTAATCAAGGACTAAATTAAATACAGAACACACGAACACAGCAAGGCAACAAAAGAAAAGACAGGACAGGCGCAGGAACGGGACCAAATCCAGAACAGACAGGACCAGGTCATGCTTATTGTCAATGGAACTGTGACGCAAAAGGGGAATCCGTGACAGGTTCAATCAGATAACAAGGTATTACTACTGAAGTAATGCAGAAGTGCACACAGGTGAAGACAATCTCTGAATGCAATCTCTTAGAATTTCCAGTTTCCTTATTTAGTAATCACGTAACCCTGGTCTGTTTGTTTAATGATACGCTCAGATAAGCTAAAACTCCTAAACAAACCTGGCTTCAGCTTGGAGATTCCAGTGAATATCACAGCTTGAGTGTTTGGAAATGATGAAGATACCTGAGGTTAAAATGGTTAACAATATCTTAATAGTACACTGATACACCAGTCTAATACTTGGTAGGTCCTCCATGAGGTATGGACTCAACAAGCCAGCAGCCGTGGCCTAGTGGTTAGGGAACCACTCTCGTCTCGTGACCGGAAGGTCGCGGGTTCGATCCCCACCCAGGGCAAGACACGACTGCCCTAACTGCTCCCTGGGCGCTGTGGTTTGGGCCTGCCCCGCCCAAACCAATCCGGGCAAGTGTGTTCACTGCCCCCTAGTGTTCACTGGTGCGTGTGTTTCAAATTCAGAGGTCACATTCCTTCACAGTAAGGCAAAAATAGTTCACTTTCACTGTTCAGCAGGGCAGTGGGGAAGGGTTCAGTTGTACGTAAGCCTGATACAAGGCAACCGTGCCTAGTCTGGGTACACCCTTATACTTTACAAAATCCCACTTTCAAATGACTGTTCCTCCAACCACAAGTTGGCGTCTCTAGATGTGTTTGGCCTGTTGGATGAAGCCAAACCCATAAGACGGGTTGAACGGGTGTAACTCGTCAGACATAGCGTTTACCTGTCAGAGACGTTTGTCCAATGGAATGCCAGCTTAACAAACCCCACACCATAATGAAGGTCCCAGCTTTTCCAGCTCTTTAGCATACAGGCTTCAGGCATTCAAGGCCTTCTTCATTTTAGTCCACTGGCAAATGCAAATGTTAACATTTGACTAACTAACCATACTAACTAATCCTTAACTCTTGCTTTGAATTAACCACTTATGTAAAATAAGTCTTGCATGAACTATATAATCAATGTTTTCTAAGCATCCGTGACTCGACCACGGTATATAAGAGCTGCACTGGGATGAAGTGACCTCCTGAGATTACACCATCCATCAATCTATAATCATTGGACTAAAATCTTAAGCACATATAGTAAAAATTTACCTCTGCTCTATTATACTCATGGGCAGACTAATGCTCTTTTTTACCACAACGTTGGTGCAAACAATTTAAATTTAGCACCAGATCTGTGTTAATACACCTACACAGCCTGTGGGAGGCTGGTAGAGATGAACGGAAAATCATTGATTGGTGAAAGGGTAAAAGACTGTCTGCATGTTTGCCCCAGTAACAGTATTATATTTATTTATATTTTGTATTACGTTATAGACAGAAGTGCTAGAAAAACAGGGAACACCAATTTATTACTTGGTAGGGCCTACATGGGGCATGGATTGTACAAGCTTGTTGAAATATTCTGTAGCAAATCAACACCAAACTTCCTGCAGAATGTCCTACAGTTTTGTTGTCATTCCAAGGTTCCAGGAGTTCCAGATGTTCCGGAGAGTGTTGCATTGCATCCCAGATCCCAGATGATCCATAACGTTGAGATCTGGTGACTTCCATTTCCATTTACGGCATTTGGCAGACGCTTTTATCCAGAGCGACTTACAAGGTTATTGGTATTGCAGGAGGCCTATGTAGTGTGTGTTAGGAGTCTTGCCCAAGGACCCAGCCAGCACAGACTGGCTGCCCAGGTCGGGAATCGAACCCAGGTCGCTCACATGGGAACCCAATGATGTTACCGCCGTACCACACCAACCACACTTAGGTAGGAATGGCAAAACCCTAAACTAGAACAAGACGTGTTCCTCCGACCCTAATTTGGCATTTCTAGATGTGTGTGGTGGCGAATTGTCCTGGTGGAAGAGTTGTACCAGTTTTCTGGCACTTCGGTATATTGAACGTTGCTTCAAGATTGACTGGATGGTCAAGGTTTTCCTGGGCTTGTGGCCGGAAGTTTGCCAGTTCAACCTCTACAACCAAGACATGACCGAGCTGGTCTTGAGCAAGACGCCCAACCTCCCAACTACTTCCTGGATAGGTTTACCCACTACACCGTGCCCTCTAGCATGTGTGGGTCAAACGCAGAGGTTGATTTCCTCTGTATGCAAGCACAGTGGTCAATGAGTGGTTCACTTTCTTTCAAGCCTTTGTTTGTAGCAGCCATCTTTCCTTGCGCTTGATCTAACCATTTCTTTGCTCCTTGCACTTTGCTTTAGTACAGCTGGATGGATAGTAAAAAGCCAGATGATGAAACTGGATTCTGCCCCACTTGTAAGTCACTTTGGATAAAAGCGTCTGCCAAATAAATATATGCAAATGTAAATGTGAATGTAAATCAATGGCACCCGATGCAAATGAGGTGTACGACTTTAAAGAAAAGACAGCAAAGGTTACAACAAGGACTACGTTTATCACATGCATCCCGCGCAAAAACGCCTTGACAGCTTAAGCTCCCGCCTTCATGAGTAAACAAAGCCTCGTTCCTGTGATTTTCTCTTTGGGTAATGAGCAAATCTTCATTTCAGAGCAAAAGCAACTCTTGGGAAAGTTCGCAGATAAAAGCTACCAGTCTTCACATTCCAGTGACCTTACTATGGTGGATAAGTGCCGGTGACTGATGGCCCCTTAGCACCAGCGATCTGACAGAACGAACAGTTTTACAAAGACGTTTATGCTTCACTCTGGTAGTTAAGTAGCCTTCTGATTTCACTGCACCTTTGGGTAGCATGAAAAACATACCTATTACAACTAAGAAATGAAAATGAAAAAGAACTACACTCAAAATCTAAGCATTTTAATGAAACAGGCTATACCTTAAGTCTGTAAATGCCGATTCCGTTCAATTATTTCCATGTGCTCATTAGGTGACCGAGGATATAATAGACTAAATTTCATCCATTCACACTCTACATACACTGAAGTGCCAGAAAAACTTGTACACTGGTATCCCTTCACCATATCTTGGCAGAAACGTTGCACAGTCCTCAACGCTGATGTTCGGTCAGACTTCAGCATTGAATTCCAGTGTAAGTTGAGTCAGTGGTGGATGCCGATCGCGGGAAGCTAGTTGATGCTGGTCACGTTTAGCCACAGCTGCTGCTGCTGCTGTTGTAGGTTTGAGGTTTTCGCCAGAATTCTTGTAGTCACCCTTGAAATGGTCATATGTGAAACTCCAAGCTACCTTGATAATGCTATGACCCATCTCACAAGCTCAAACTATTCAATCTCACAGAGGAAAAAAGCTCTATAGATGTATATGGCTTTATAGATGGACTGGCAGACGCAAACCAATGATGTGCATAGGCTCGTATTTAGCCATTTTTCTCCCCCTAAATAAAGCATGGGGTTAATCTACAGTAGAAGACATTTTGAGCATTTTGAGGTGATGTCTGATAATAAATGTTGGATACCTGGCATGATGTGTCATTGTTATTAATGTATAAAAAAAACATCTGATTAGGTAGAAGCAGACTTTGGTGATGTCCTAGTGAAACTGGTGGTCAACTGACACTGATTGCAGTTTCCTGTGGTTTCCTTTCATTTAACATCAGTCAGATGAGAGCTCGATTGGCGGTTCTATCCAGGTGACCTTACAGATTTGTGGCTGAAAGAGGAAGCTGGCTGAAAATGATGTGGCTTCCAAGGATTTTTGCAAATGGGAGTACAAGTGCTTAGACACATCACACATGTATGGTATAAAAGTCATCATGTCCAATTGCCATCCAGGAAAGTCCCTTACAGCCTTGAGGGTTATTATGGATACTTTTGAAGGTCATGAAGAAGAGTTACTGTTACTAACCTGATGCTATGGTTTTAATTTCCCAAAATTGGTTTCATTTATTAAAAAGCATCACGTTGTGTATTTATAGTTAATTTTCTAGGCCAAGCTCCCAGTTTCCAGATGGTTTTGGTACCGGGAGTTGTCGCTCATTCGGACTGATTATATCGTTGAGTTTGCATTTTGGATGTTTGTCTGTCTTGACATTAAAAAAAATCCCATGGCTTGGGTATCTTGACTGGCGAGATTCATTTGGGTCCAATGTGGAGTGCTGTTGGCCGCCTTTAGCGTTGCATAAGGGTGGGGCATAACACAATAGATACTCATGTGAGTGTACACCTACGTTGACTTTCATTTCCTCTCTGACTTACCAAATCCCCAGTGGTATACCTCTACCTTAGAATCTAGAGCTATGGTTAATGCAAATCCATACTGGCTTTGCTTCATTGTGCATTTTACATTGTGACATTGGGTCTCTTAATGCATATGAAGTGCTCGCTCACAGTGGTCTTCTTGACATGCATCTCAATATAATCATTCATTTGTAAGAATATTGCAAGCACAACAGGGTTTTGCAGTGGGCAGTGTTGTATGGCATCCCAGATCCAGAACACAGATTGAACCCATTGGATTCCCAGATCTTGGATATAAGAGTACAAGCTTGTGCAAAACACATATGCTGGTGGTGGCTCCATAATGGTGTGGAGTTTGTTTAGCTGGCATTCCATTGAAGCCCTGGAGCATCTGGTACGGCCTTCTTTCTGACGAGTTCCAACCATTCATTTCGTGCATTCGTCCTGATAAATTTGGCCTCTTGCAACAGCACAATGTGCCACAACACATGTCTAGAGACGAGCAACACTCACCTGAGTTTGGGATTTTGCCATTCTTACCCAAGTCACCGGTCACCTCCTTGAGGAAGTATGGTGTTTGTTGCCTACAGAATATTTTCACCATGCTCCGTGAGGAACCTACCAAGTGTACCAGTTTTTCGGTGTATATCTAAGATCTGGGAATCCAACAGTTCAACAGAAGTTCAATCATTATTTCTTGGACTGTCTTTGGTTGCAAGTTTTATGCTGTGCTACCATGAAGAAAAGCCAGACGTTAGAGTTGGACCAGTACCCACTTTAGAAGCTTGGACTACAATGTAACTCAGGCACTAAGAAAGGTCAACGTGTACACAGTCTTAAACTCCTCACCAACTCTCAGACCCTCCAGTTTACTGAGACTAAAGGCACGCCAAGGGGCGCTGAATACTGCATAGTAAGCATCCTGAAATATTGGATGAAGCATCCAATAATGCAGATTTCCTATTTAATAATGCTTTCTAAGCATTTATGCTGGCACCATGGTGCCAAAAAGGCGAATAATAATAAATTATGCAAACGAACCAAAATCATTATTCACTAGGGATTCACTAGGAAATATGTAGGATGACCGTGTGCCAAGCATGCTGGAGTTTACAAATGAGGTCAAAGGTCATGGAGTTGTAATTAAGTGCAATCAGGAGACAGTATGGACACTGGTGTACACTGAAGTGCTGGAAAAACTGGTATAGACAATCCTATGCTGGTGGTGGGTCCATAACGGCATGAGGTTTGTTTAGTTGGCGTTCGATGGGACCCCAAACACCTTTCCGACAATGTCCTGCAGTCAGTCTGATGGTGAGGTTTGGCCTTTTCCAACCTGACAACATGGCACCATATACATCTAGATCTGAATTTGGGGTTTTGCCATTCCGATCCAGGTTACCAAATCTCTGGGATGCCAATATTGTGAAAAGAATACTCATGCACTCCTACAGAATATTTGCACAAGCTTGTGGAGTCCATGCGCTGTGGGGAGACCTACCAATGTTAAATTGATTTACCAGTTTAAGCATAAAGAGACAGAACAACAACGAGAAGCTGATGTTTATCTCTTATGATGCCTGTTTATAAGTGACCACAGGAACTAACTTGGTTTGCAGATGTTCCACGATGTATCACGTAAACATCAACAAGTAGAACATGATGTTCTTTTGCGGTGCTTCAGGACACGATGTGATTGGAACATAAGCCTTTGCAGAGTGGGAGGAAATAACGACACCAACCACCAACACACCCACCCTGAAATCGATTATTTTCTGATAAACACCACGCAAGGGTTCCTCAACTAAATATTTTTTCTATAATTAACTGTTCATGCAGAAGTTATGTGTAGTCAGGCTGGTCATAAAGACAGGTCCCTCACAGGGCATGGACTCTACAAGCTGGTGAAAATATCCTAAACACCAGATTTCCTGCAGAACGGCCCACAGTTCTGAGATCTGGTGACCTAGATAGGAATTGCAAACTCAGATGGTGTTCCTCAAACCATAATCTGGTGTCTCTAGACACGCTTTGTCCTCTTGGAAGAGGACAAACCCGTCAGAATGAATGCAGGACATGAACTGGTGGTAACGCGTCACACATAGGTGTTCACCTGTCAGAGACATTTGTAGGTGTACCAGGGGTCCTATGGAATGCCAGCTGAAAAAACCTCATGCCGTTATGAACCCACCACCAACCTCTGAGACTAAAACTTCAAGGGTTCATTTTTTCATTCGGAGACATGTGAAAGTGAAAAGAAAAGTGAAATGCCATTTGCAAAGCTATTGCTGAATTAAAAGTCTGACTCTTCTAACACGTCGGCATAGACTTGTAGGGAAAACGCGAAAGACGAAGGCAAGAAAAAGAAGATGCCCTGCAACTGAGGATGAGACACACTTTGAATATGGTAAACAGGGCTTAGAAGCGCACCTTGCACTTTGCTCTCAGGCAACACGGTACTTGTTTTGGGTGATTTTTCTCTGTAGAGGCAACTAATTTATTCTTTTTCTTCTTCTTCTTCTTCTTCTTCTTATTATTATTATTATTATTATTATTATACAGTATAACCATGCCTCATGTCTCATGCATGTGATTTCCTGCAAGCGTCCATTAAATACACATTGTACATCCACGTCCATCATTAAGGGGTGACGTTTCTAAGGAGGTAACAAGAGAAGACGTCCAGACCAACAGCGTCCTCTAGTGGATCGATCTACACCATTGAAGGACGCGATGATGGAGAAACAAAACATAACAACAACAGGTGCATGAAGAATTTACATTTGGGTTTAACGCGCTTCTCCAGTAGGGATTTCCGTTTGCAACCATAAACCACTGACTTGTATTCATATCAGAATATAATACGTACGTTCACACTGCAGGGTCTCTCTTCTTCCTCAGGGGTTTTGGACAATTTGCATTGGACAAATTTCTACTTAAAAAAAAAACCCACAAGATTATTGCTCAAACGTAGAGCAGAAGCTGAACTGAGATTGCATTAAGCATACACTAAAGTACAAGCAAAACTGGTACACCAGGACGATGCTTGGTAGGAGCCCAGGACTGCAGAAAAGCCACAGGACCTGGACTCAAAGAGCTTGCAGAAATATAAAGATGACCGTATTTCCAGCAGGACGGCCCACAATTACGAGATCAGGTGGGAATGTCAAAACCACGCAAAACCTCAGATGTTCCTCAGATCATAACTTGGCATCCAATGGAATGCCAAGCTAAACATATCCTGTACTATAAAGCGACAGACGAACTGGTGGTCACAACCAATGACTTGCGTCAATGGTGTTGCTATGCATTTTAAATATGCAGTTTTTCTGGCACTTTAGTGGAACTTAAATAACAAAAAAAACAAATGTAAATCATAAAGCAACAATTTAACACGACTTGTTTAGCCAGAAAAAAAAAAACAATGAATTTTGGATAAAACATATTTTTTTATTTATCAACAGTCTCAGATGTTTAGATCTGCTAGCTTGTACATGCTAAGAGCATGAACTCACACTTATATGAACTTTAGGTTAGTCATAGTGACTTATAATTTTACAATTTATACGTTTGAAGCTACTCGTATTCTGCTCTGGGATAAATCTCGATGGTCTCGCCGGTCCTGAGCTGCAAAGCCACTCGCTGGAGCTGCCACCTGCAGGGAACAGAGAACGTTCCAGGAAGGAAAGAGGAAACGATCCATGCTGTATCATGAGTTTTAGATTTACATACACCTTCTATGAAAACAGGTCGTTAACAGGCAAGGATGCAGAACTGAGCAGTGTGAGGAATCTTGGGGGAAAATTTTGGTAGATCGTTTGGTAGGATTCCTGTGATCTGGACTCCAGGCATTAATTGCGGGTGTGGGGGTGTGTGCAAGTGGGGAAAAAAAAGTCAGTCTGAATTTGGGCAAAAGCAAAAAAATGACAATGATACTGTTGCAATTAGTTCAATTTGTAATCAAGAGTTGCAGTTGCTGCTTCTTAAAAAGTCGAGGATGCCTCCTTGGTATTACGCGTCTTTCAGAAGCTATGCAAGACGACTTTTTAGCATATGTTGAATATCTAAGTGTCATGTACAAAAGACACCACCAAGGATACACTTCTTGCAAACTAGAAAACTAATAAGAAGTTGATAAAATCCAAAGAACATCAAAAAATAAAAGCAGTCATTAAGGATCCGTCCTTGACCTTGAGAAGCAGCTGGCGTCTTTGCTAACCCGGTCCACCGCTCAGTTCTGGACATTCTAGGCCAATTCAATTTTACATTGTGGTTTAATGTTTTGTCCTGCTGCATGAAGTACCAGCCTGAGAATTTCCCTACAGTCAGAGGGGGAACCGTTTGCATTCCGAAAGTTTGAATGGGAAAAGATGGAAATGGAATGTAAATTTCAAGATGTTAAACGTGAAAAGTGGGTGTATCCGACAATGAGCTAACAAGCCAAAACATGAGGCAAATGTACAGAAAAACTAAGGTTTCTTTTTTTTTCATAGTCTAATCTTAAAAAGAAGTGTATGGCATCAGGTAGCTAAAACTGGTGTGTTGTCCAAAAAAAAAAAAAGTGTTTCTTTTACGTTAAGAAACTTAACATCCTAAATGTCCTGGTATGAACTGTATTGTCCTGAAGGTGTACAAACTTTTACACTTAGCTGTTCTAGGGTGCAAAAATCACTTTTCACTTCCTTTAACTATTCTCAAATGTGAACTTTTAGCTCGGGACTGTCACTAAAAGTGAACTGAGAAAATAAAAAAAAAAGTCACTGATTTGTTGTTTCCATAGTAACAGTTTCGCTAATAGCATAAGCCATGGCCAATGAAAACGTACACCAGATAGTAGCACAGATCAGAAGTCTGGGAATCTCGTCCCGCCAGGGGAATACCAGCAGCTATAAGCCAAATTGTACGAGTCTGTTCATATATTCCCAGGGTCCTAAATTCCACAGATTTATATGGCACAAAAAAAGGAAACATAACAAAACGACCAACGTCCACCAGTTCTACATGTATGGTCTCCCAGGATCCTAGGGTTACAACTCTGGGAACATAGGATCCTTGGGAACATATGCATGAGGACTGCCTATGTGCAACTCCAGTCCTGGAGGACTAGTGTCTACTGGACATTTTAAAGTTTTCTCTACTCGAACACACCAGATTGAACTTTACCTGTTCAAGCACTGACAGGTTTATTGGGTTTGTTTGAGTAGAGAAACCCCCAACCCTAGGGATACCCTGATATACAGTACATGCTTCCCTTCTGCTTTGGGTTGGGCCACATAATATTTTGCTTTATTACGTTCTATTCCTTATACTGCGTATTTAGGATGGACGGACTTTAGGATACAACGCATGCCAAGCCTGAGCAGGTTTGACCCCTAAAGTCTGCTTTGTTCGACTAGTGTGATCGCTTCCTACCGTGCCCGGGCATGCTTAAAAAAGGTGAACTTTTCAAGTGCGCTGCTCAGTTGGACTTGGGCACATTACACATCTAGTGTGGTGAAGAACCATGCCCGGGCACGGACTTTAAAAAAAGACGTCAATTATGAGACCTGTCTGCTGTCTCGGTGAAAATTTTCCTAGATATGCAGCACAAGAAGTGTCCTCAGGCCCTGAATTTGATGCTGCGTCATTGTGCTGGCAGGCCAGCAGGGGACCGGTGAGAGGGTACAATCATGCTCGGGCACAGTACATTTACGGCATTTGGCAGACGCCCTTATCCAGAGCGACTTACAAGAGTGCTTAGTTAAATTCTTGGAGTATCTG
>JAOVVF010000042.1:17735039-17753223 GCA_028565595.1 Duopalatinus emarginatus
AATCGGTTGACTCTTTGAATCAGATTCAGATGGTTCACTTCTCTATCCTTAGTGAATCGGTTGACTCTTTGAATCAGATTCAGATGGTTCACTTCTCTATCCTTAGTGAATCGGTTGACTCTTTGAATCAGGTACAGAAGATTCACTCCTCTGTTCTTAGTGAATCGGATTACATTTTGAATCAGGGTTAGAAGATTCAATACTGTTGTTTAGTGAATCAGTTGACTATTTGAATCAGGTTCAGAAAAAAAATGTACTCCTCTGTCCTAAATGAATTATAATGACGTTGAATTAGGTTCAAAATATTCACTTATCTGTCCCGAGCGAATCGGTTGACTCTTTGAATCAGTTTCAGAAGATTCACTGCTCTCGTGTTAAGTCAGTTTGCACCACAGCTCCAGATGGATGGTGACTGATAACGTCTTCAAGCTTATCAACCAAACACCACATGACAGAAGACCAGCTGGTGTTGGTGTCCTAACCCTACGTTTATGTAAAAGCAGGTCCCTGTAGAGGATTATTACATCAGCCAGACTTCTCATTCCGATTTCTTATTTCCACAGGTCGACATGTTCGGGTGCGTGGTCGTAGGCGTCGGCATGGCGGGCCGGGTCAGGATCCGGGACCTTCTCGCGCCTGTGCCGTCCGGCGCTGCGGGAATCTTCGCTCTCAAGGGCCTGGTGTCCAGGTCGGTACCATTTCACAGGGTTGTTCAAAACTCAAGGAGGTCTTGATCATGGTAAGATTTCCTGTGATGTAGGAGGACGCTGGAGGAGCAGCCGGGAGTCCGGCAGATCCCTTTAGAGGAGGCGCTGAGCCGCGACGACATTCAGGTGGCCTTCTTGTGCACGGAAAACACCAGTCATGAGGAGTATATCAGGTGAGACACCACCACGCTCAGACTTCAGGAGTCATGTACACCGATCTGACGTGACTGTAAAACTCCATGGACTCCAGAAGATCTGTAGTGTTTAGGACCAAGACGTTAGCAACAGATCCGTCTGTGGATCTTCTGTTGAATTGGTCTAGCATTTACCCTAGCAAACACATCAGAGAGCCGTGAGTGCCCATGACCCTGTCACTGGATGTCCTTCTTTGGACCACTTTTGGTAGGTATTAACCAATGTATACTGGGACACGCCCCACAAGACCTGCTGTTTTGGAGGTTAACTGACCCAGTCGTCGTGTTTTAGAGGAAAGCTGACCCGGCCGTCATGTTTTGGACGTTTACTGACCGGGTCGTCGTGTTTTGGAGGTTAACTGACCCGGTCGTCGTGTTTTGGAGGTTAACCGACCCGGCCGTCGTGTTTTGGAGGTTAACTGACCCGGCCGCCGTGTTTTGGACGTTTACTGACCCGGCCGCCGTGTTTTGGACGTTTACTGACCCGGCCGCCGTGTTTTGGACGTTTACTGACCCGGACGTCGTGTTTTGGAGGTTAACTGACCCGGTTGTCGTGTTTTGGAGGTTAACTGACCCGGTTGTCATGTTTTGGAGGTTAACTGACCCAGTAGTTTAGAGATTA
Source organism: Duopalatinus emarginatus (assembly GCA_028565595.1). NCBI lineage: Eukaryota > Metazoa > Chordata > Actinopteri > Siluriformes > Pimelodidae > Duopalatinus > Duopalatinus emarginatus. The sequence goes on from JAOVVF010000042.1 coordinate 17,736,563, forward strand.
CGAATTGGTCCTTGTCAAAGACACTCATCTTTAGGCTTTGCCCATTTTTCCTGCTTGCAACACATCATCTTTGAGAACTGACCGTTCACCTGCCACCAAATGAGATAAGAAATGTTATTCACATCACCTGTCAGTTGTTTTATGGTCTGTGATACAAGATACAAACCTAAGAAATCTGTAAACCAAACCGCCTTGGTTGAATTTTGACTTAATTTTTTTTGCTCAGCCGGTTTCTTGAAGCAGGGAAACACGTGTGTGTGGAGTATCCCATGGCCCTCAGCTACAGCGCCGCCGCCGACCTGTGGAATCGGGCGCAACAAAAAGGTAAGACGTCTTAGAAATTTCCAGATCCGTCAAACGAGAGCGGGAGCTGGTCTAAAACAGGCGACACCTGTTACAGGTTTGGTCCTGCACGAGGAACACATCGAGCTTCTCACCCCTGACTACAAGCAGCTTAAGAAAGACGTCGCGGGGAAACAGCTGGAAGAGGGAAGCCTGCATTTCACAGGTAGGTACCATCACATCCAGACACTTTTGCTTGGTTACCAAGGCAGAATCCATGATTTCGTTTTCTCGTCCCGCGTCCGCTCAGGGGGTCCGCTCAAGAGCGGATTCGGGCCGCTGATGTTTAGCGGGATCGCTCGCCTGTCCTGGCTGGTGGATCTGTTCGGGGAGCTCAGCATTAAAGCAGCATCTGTGGTTGAGGAGCCAGAGAGGAAGCACACGACGATGACGGTCCAATTGTTAACCAAGGATGAGAAGTGAGTGACGGCAAACGGATGGAGTCGGTCAGTGTAGACGAGTTTGAGTTTGTCTTTACTAACAGTCAAACAGCGACGTTGAGCTACGTGTTTAAATTCGCGCAATGCTAAACTGGTAGCTACAGGCTTTCGTTATGTATCAGCAGTCTGGAAGAAGTTACTAAACAATACAGAATGTGTAATCAGCCAATCAGAACAATCAGAGAACCCAACACTCAAGCTTGTTGTTGATGCACTACCCTTTTTTTTTGGCGCAGACCCTTGACCTGGACCGAGGAGCGAGCTGAAGGCCTGAGCCGCGGTAAACGCATCCACCTGCGCTTCAGCACCAGCGAGATGACCGAGCTGCCGGCCGGAGTCCCCGAGCCCGTCGGCATCTTCATGCAGGACATGCTGCTGTTCGGGAACAAGCTGCAGGGCACCGTGCCTCCCGAACAACTGCAGGCCGAGCGGAGTCGCATCCTTCACTGCTTCCAGCTGGCGGAGGACATCAAGCGATTCTGTCAGAACACGACAGCCTAAAATAACCTGGAGTAGAAACAGGCTTGGACCAATCTGACACCGTCAGAGTATTAATAACGAGAAATAAAAATTCCTTTTAGTAAAGTTGTCGTCTCTAAATTGTTGTTTATTGTTGATAGGTACAAAAACTCAACAGCTGCAACATAGAAACAACAAAAGTGGAAAATGTCATCTGATTACTAACGACTTTACTTTTAAATGACATTCTAAAACTCAAACAAATGTACTGGAATAAAATCTACATAATTTTTTTTTTAAAAATCAGGAAACTACAAAAAAGATCGTTGATAAGACAAAAGTCCTTTCAGTGGTTTATTTAGGAACAAAATGTAGCAGCAGTAGAAACACCAAACGTAAAATAAACTCGACTTCTTTATAATTCTGTTTTTATTAGAATTATTTTAACATTCGGAAAATAATTTCCAATAAACACGTCTTTAGGGGTCCCTGAAAACACTGTGACATTACAGACATGTGGACAGGCAAGTATAAGAACTGAAATATTATAATTATATCAGTAAAGGCAAACTAAAAGTCTCAAAGTTAATATTTACAGATATAAATGAAAAGAAAATTAATTTAGAAAAATGCAAATTAATTTATAATAAATAATAAATGTCTAATAATGTGTTTTTATTAATTATTAGTTTTAAAAATGATATTTATAAAAAGTAAACTTTTTAAAAAATAAAAAAAAAATAGAATTTAGAATTTAAAATAATAATAAAAGTCCTTGTCAGAGGTTAAAGTAAAACTGTTTTTGTTAAGTCGTCTTTTTAACATTTCTTTTTCTTAATTTGACCACTAAATCTAGGACATTTTATAACTAGCTGAAATTCTTCTGACACATTAGAGGTGCAATTCTGATTTATTTGGTGTGGTTTTTTTTGGTGTAATTTTGTAATTATTAAAAAAAATATAACTTAAGTAATTTATTTTTCTTAGAACTGTATTTGAGAGAGAAACCAAATCAGGGAAAAAGTCCAAATAAGCAATTAAATTATTTTAAAGGGAAATTACAAAAAGTCACTTATAATAATAAACTATTATTTTTTCCCCTACATTTTCAGCATTTGGCAGACACTCTTATCCAGAGTGACTTACAAGGTTATTGGTATTACAGGTAGGCCAACGTAGCGTTAGGAGTCTTGCCCAAGGACACTTATTGGTGAAGCACAGACTGGCTGCCCAGATTGGGAATCAAACCCAGGTCTCTCACATGGGAAGCCAATGATGTTACCACTGTACCACACCAACCACCAAACCCACTAGAAACAAAAATACAACTCATGTGTTTTAATGTTTATACTTCAAGTGACAGAAAAATAAGCTCGGAGTCGCTTATAATTGGATAACCTGGCAACCCGGCGACCTTCTGTTGCTGGGGAAGCAGTAACAGAGAACAGCTCAGGAAATCTGTGTGTGAGTTTAGTAACTGTATAAGACACAGTATTAAACATGAACATTGCACTTCCCTTCTTTAATACACCACCTGGATATATTAAACAGCAAGTATTGGACAGCAGTTTCTCAAAGTTGACGTGTTTGAAGCAGGAAAAAAATGAGCAAGTGTAAGGAACGACTTTTGACAAGGACCACATTGTGATGGCGGGATGACCGGGACAGAGCAGCTCCAAAACAGCAGTGGTTAGTACTTACCAAAGGTGGTCAAAGGAAGGACAACTGGTGAATCAGAGACATGGACACCCAAGAACCAGTACTGTAAATTTGGCCATCTGACCTTATCCTATTAAAAATATCACAGAATACCTTCAGAGGTCAGAGGTGGTTTCTAACATGCACTATATGTAGTGAGTGAATATAATGATTAAGAGGAAAAAAAAACACGCACACAAGGTCAGTGCACAGTATGGTCATCCTGTATTTAGGTCAATTACATACCATAACATATCCGTCTAGCTATAATACAAAATATACAGTATTTATACGGTTTATATTCAGCCTCATGGCTGATGTTCAGCTTGTTATTCAAAGCGAGAAGATCCCAAATTCAGTCCTGGAGTGTCCAGTGAGAGGAGTTTGATTTCCTGGTCATACATACGTCATAGGATGAAAAAGTTAACTAGAGAGTGCGCACTCTGTGCCAATTAGATGTTGCCCTTCTGTGACGTCACAGAAGGCCAATGTCTCGTCCAATCAGACGCGCTATAGCTGTGCAATGTCTGATTGGTCGACATCACTTAATGCAACGTCTGATTGGACGATATTTTCCCCGGAAAAACGAGCGTAGCAGATGAACGGATGAAAATTTCCGAAATCTGTATGTCAGCACACTTTTCCTAAACATTCCGCACGTTCTGGTCTTTATCCTGTGTCGATATCTCGAAAACTGTTGGAGGAGAGAGTGACCAAATATCAGGTGGAATAATAATAATAATAATAATAATAATAATAATATTTGGAAGAACAATATAGTGCTGCTTCGCAACACTATAATTAGTAGGAATCGGGAATTACAAGCAATTGGAAAGTGCAGTTCCTGCAGAAACTGTGTGAAAAGTGTGTTGTGCAAGCATGTGTGTGTGTGTGTGTGTGTTTGTGCGAGTGTGAATAACAGAGAGAGAGACAGGCTTGTCAAGACAGACAGGACATGACATGTCTTTATAGCAAGCGCCCTTACGTGCGTCTATGTGTGTGTGTGTGTGTGTGTGTGTGTGTGTGTGTGTGTGTGTGTGTGTGTGTGTCACCATGCGGTTGGTTACGTGTTTTATTATTTCAGTTTTGTTTAATATTAATATTAGGAAACCATCTTTGGCAACTTGGCCCCGCCTCCAAAAATTGTAATCCTGAAGATCTCTAAAGCTACATAGCTGATCTACGCTTGACTGCTGATATGGACTGATGGCTTTTGTACACTTTTCTGGCCACAAGCTTCAGAATCACTGAATACAGCCAATACAGATATCCTCCAACATGAAAAAGTGTACAAAACGCATCAGACGCTCTACAGACACAAGGTGGAGATTCCACCATGTAGCGGAATTGACCTCCCGCGTGAGCAGGTGAAACGCACACGCACGCTACTGAACACTAGGGGGCAGTGAGCAGACACGCCTAGAGCAGTGGGCCGCACTAGGAGAACATTCAGGGGGGTTAAGTGCCTTGCTCGATGGCACTTCAGTTCAGTCTTGTCAGTTGCAGGTTTTGAATCTGGGACCTTCTGTCCCCGAGGTTGGTTCCTTAACCACAAGCCTTAAGGCTACCCCAGATTGTTCAGTCACAGACAAAAACAGGACTTGTTTTATTGATGACATTTAACATTCCTAGAAAGGAAAATGATATCAGATTGACTGCAGTCTAAACCTGGCGGTCAGATTTAAACTTTAGGTAGATTTAAGCCTTTAGGAAGAATCTCTAAATAATAAACTAGGGTTAAATCCAGGGGGTTAAACCCAGTCTGTGGAAATGCTTAAAATCCGCTTGCTCTTATTTACATATGCAGGCCATCCTCCGACAATCCTCTTAACAGATTTTTAGGTGATACAAAAATACTGTTCGTGAACCGAGGATAATAACTTAAAAAGCGAGCTATTTACACAGAAATTACGATTAGCGCTAACGTCTTCAGAAAGGACATCCATATATTCCTTTACCATGCCAACAGCTCTAACTTTATTATTCCTGAATATGAAGGAGATAATGGACATGGGATTCCTTGCAACAAATTGTTTTGGATTATCTACATGTAAAATGTTTCTGAGCAACATTTATTTAAATTGTTCATCATTAACCAATTAGCCAAGTTAGCTAGAAGTTTTCCTGGGACACCATGTACTTTTGGAGGCGATTGGTCGAAAATCGTGAAACTAGTCTGTCGGCTTGTAACTAACTGTGATGGCTCCTGAAATCAGCAAAAGCTCTAGTTGTGAGATTTTTTTTTCCTGGTCTTTTGACCCAAATGTATATCCACATGGCAGGACTACTTTGACAGGAACGCTGTGTGGACTAAACGCTCCAGAAGTCACGTCCCTGTGCGTCACCTGGAAATCTTTAAATGGGGAAAAAAAGAAACAAAAACATAAAAAAAAATTAAAAATGAGAAATGTCCTGGATTTGGACTCTGTACAAAGTCTGTTTCCAGTCTCACGTTCAAGAAGAGGAATGGTGCTGAACGTTCTTCATGAGCAAACGGACGAGACAGGAGGACGGGTATAAGGAGAACGAACACAAAAAAGAAAAAAAGAAAAAAAGAAGAGATGTGATGCCGTCGTTCTCACGTCGACTTCTGTCTGTAGTGAAGAGTCAGGTCTCCGCCGCTCTTCCAGATAAAATACTTCACCGTCCTCAAGTCCATGTTTGGATCCAAAACCTGAACAAGGTCAAAAATAAGACGTTTGTACTGTACTTGTATAGTCAGTGTTAAAAAGTGTGTGTGTGTGTGTGCGTATGGAGACCTGATCCTGGCACATGAGTTCGATTTTCTCCTCAGCGAGCATGGCCATGTCCTCTTCCTTCTCCTGCTCCCCAGTCTTCTCCGTTCCTGATGAGCTCGTGGTCTGAGACTCCGTGTCCAGGTTGATGATCTTCTCGTAGACATGCTCCATCACTTTCCTCACCTGAAGCATGTCGCTGGCTGACAGACGGTCCCTAGACACGCCAGGGGGAGGTGGAAACGCACCATCAGACCATCAACAACAATAATAATAATAATATGAAATAATTTAGATATACTGTCTTGAAAGAACAAGATAACTGTAAATAACATTATACTTTGAGATAACAGGTGATGTCATTATTTTCAATCTTTTAAAATATTTTTGAAATATCTTGAAATAAAACAATAACTCAATAACAACATTTTCTGAAATAAACAAAATTGAAAAGAACATTTTGAAATAATGAGAACTCAGTAACAATGTTTTGAGATATATTATTATTTTGAATTATCTTGTAATAACGAAAAGCGATAACCCAAAATAGTCAGGTAACTAAAAAAAACTTTTTTTTAAAATAAGAAATATTATTATATTAAAATAATAAGATAACTTAAAATAACAATGCTTTAAGGATATGTTTGGGATATGTTGTCATTTTCAATTATCAACATCTTTTAAAAACGAGATAATTCCAAATAATGCCTTAAACAAACACAATAACTCAGAAAAAAATCCTGAAATAACAAGATAACTCAAAAACATCTTGAAATTAGATATCTAAAAATAACAATGGTTTTTAGATAATATTATTGGAATTATCTTGAAATAACAAAAAAATTAGATAACTCAAAAATAACAAGGTAACTCAAAAAACATCTTGAAAAAAATTAAAAACAACATATTGAAATAAGATAACTTAAGGACATTTTGTATTATTATTTTGAATTATCAGCGTCTTTAAAAAAAAAAAACAAGATAAATCCAAATAACTTCTTAAACAAACAAGACAACTTAAAGTTTTATCTTGAAATAACAAGATAACTCAAAACAACATCTTGAAATAAGATCTCAAAAAACAATCATGTTTTTAGATAGTGTTATTTTGAATCATCTTGAAATAAGATAATATTGAAATGACTGAAAATAACATATTGAAATAACAAGATAACTTAAAATATGATCAAAACATATATTGAGAAAAAAATATATAAAAATATATTGAGATAATGGGACATATTTAAGTATCTTGAAATAACGAGATAACTCAATTACGACATCCTGAAAATAAAATTGAGACGTCAAGTTAGAATTAACTGAGTATCTCATTATTTCAAGATAGTAATAAATATGTGATAGAATAAGATGAAAAAGAATTTTTATTATAATAAAAAGCACATGGGCGAGTCTTACTTCTTGAGTGTTTTCGCCCCGGATGACGAGTGTGGCTGCAGGTAGAATGGGATCTTGTTGAATTTGGGCATGTTTTTCTATAACACAAGACAAAACAAACCGCATTATTGACGTTTTTAATACAAATCGTGTTGTAGTGAGCTAAATAGTGCACTATGTTTACTAACGTCACACTCTCCCACTTCAATCCTGTAGCTTAACGTAAAACTAAGAGTAAACACTCACGTCCACAGTAATGTCAATAACCCACTGTGGAACCGTTTCATTCAGCAACATGGACTCCGTTTCTCCACCCGAATCTCGGCATAATAGCCTACAGAAAAACAAAGACAAGCAGAAGTCAGGTTGTGTGTCTTAATTTTGGAGTCCAAATGTAATCAGAGAAAGTTATTCACATAGTTAAATTTGGTTTACACACATAACTGATTTTCTCGGTGTGCGATACAGATTTCAGAGTGTAGATGGTCTGCGGTTGCCAGATCTTTTTGAAGAACAGGTGTCGGAGATTGCGGTTCTTAAAAAGCACCTTTAAACCCAAGAATGTATCTTTACAACCCCACCCCCACCCAAAAAAAATAAATAAATAAAAATAATAATAAAATATAAATCAGGGTTAGAAAATGAGGACCGCAAGAAGAAATTTGCAGCTAAAATGGATACAATGTAAATGTACAGTGTTGGGGAAGTTACTGAGGAAAATAAAAAAATAAAATTAAAAAAAAATAACCTATTACTGATTCCTCATTACTGAGCTAACTTGTAATGCGATTGCTTTACTGATTACTTTCTGGAAAATGTCATTAGATTACTAATTACTTTACTTTCATTTTTTTTTTTAAGTTTCATTCTAAAACCTAGCCCAAAAAACTTAAAACTTAAATTAAAATAATAAGAAGTTAAATTTAAATTTATTTAAATTAAATTCATTTAAATTTTAATTAAAATTAATACTTAAATTAAAATAAATAAATAAAAGTCCTTGTCGAGTCGTCGTTTTAACACTTTTTTCCTTATTTGCCCACTAAATCTATGACATTTGATAACTAGCTGAAACTCTTCTGAAGTGGTGCAATTCTGATTTATTTTTTGGTGTTGCAGGCATTGTGGACGGATTGTGATATTTTAGCGATATACCAAGTTAGGGAACAAGTGCAAAATACTAATAATATTTGACCAATATTTTTAAGAGAATTTACAAAAGGTCACGTATAATAAATCATTATTTCCCCCCTAAAACTCCTAACAAACAGAAACACACTAGAAACAAAAACACAACCCATGTATTTTAATGTTATATATAAAGTGACAGAAAATTCACCCCTTATAATTGATGAACCTGGCAACCCGCCACTGCTGCAGCCCAGGCAGAGAGAAAGACACAAACTGCAGCAGTAACAGAGAACAGCTCAGGACATCTGTATCTGAGTGACGCAAGTAACAGGTTTGTATAAAGTTCGTAACTTGTAATGAGACCCAAAATTGAACTTTATTCAGTAATAAGTTAACGTAAAGAATTAAAGTCATCAGATTACTGTAATGTGTTTCAAAGTAACACCTCACCCCCAACACTGGTAATGTAAAAGCACCTAGGAGTCTAGTACGTTGCCACACATCAGTCTGCACTTATACATGAGGTTTAAATTCCAATACGAACAGTTCTGGTATAAAGAGTTTTCTGATAGTAAACAGGAAATGTGCACGTTATATATTACATTGTTAACCCTAATGCACTAATTGATTAATAGAAACGGAAAAAAAAACTGCGATTACCTGAACAGCGTCCTTCCGCCTGCCTCGCCGAAGATTACCGGAGTGTGTGGAGGCACCTGGAAATAGCCGTTGCCTTTCTGAAGCCGGGTCTCCTGCTCTCCGTTTACTACGGCAGCAATACAGAAGCTGTTACTGATGAAAACCTGGTCAGACCCGTACAAGGGGCGTGTTTTTAACAAGATAAGATGATTCACCGTGATTTACTTCTCCTTCTTCTTCTTCCATAGGATTGATGTGTGTCCGAGGCCAGAATTCGAGCAGAGCCTGGAGCAGCAGCCCTCCCAGATTCACTGGACAAAAAAAACCAAAACAACAATGTAAAAGAATTAGAACGGGCGCATTAATATAAACCTCCGCTGTCGTATAGATATTTACTCACGCTTGGGGTCGGATCCATCCGGACTCGTGAATCCAGCGTCTTTGGCAGACACCCAGGCAGCAAAGCAGTCGCTTTCGTCCAACGTGATGGTCAGCATCTAGGAGGCGCCAAAATACAGGTTACATACGCTGGATTCACTCCATGCCAAATCAACCAGAGGCTCCAAGGTGACCGTCTCAGATTTTGATGAAAATCTGCCAAAATGAATCTTAGGTGCAGTAATGAACACCCACAAAAACTTGGGGTGAAATTCCCATTATTTCAGAAGTTACGTAATGTTTAAATTTAGCTGCCACGCCCCTTTTTCATACTCGCGATTTGCCGCTACGATCCGAAAGAGTTTTGAAGGGTCGTATCTTCATTTCTTAACATGACACAAAACTGAAAATTGGTATCCAGGCTCAGTTTTGTCCCCTCTTTCACCAGATATTCATTTAACACCGCCAACCTTGTAAACGGTAAAATCCATATTTTTGAATGAGAGCGTTAACTAAGACGAAGTTGACTTGAGATGACTAGATTTTTACCAGTTATAGCTAAGATACGGATCTTTCAACAGTGTTAAGTTCATTACTAATGGTAACTGTCCACATAGTCAATTATCCAATTGTAGTTGGGGGTACAACAGGGCCTGATTTTTTGTGGCCATTTTTACATGCCTAGTGGTTAGGGAACCGGTCTCGTGACCGGAAGGTCGTGGGTTCGATCCCCGCCCAGGGCAAGACATGACTGAGGTGCCCTTGAGCAAGGCACCTAACTCCCCTAACTGCTTCCAGGGCGCCGTGGTTTGGGGCTGCCCCCCGCTCCGGGCAAGTGTGTTCACTGCCCTCTAGTGTGTGCATCACTGAACAAATGGGTTAAATGCGGAGGTCACATTCCTCTGTGTGCAAACACAGTAGGCAAATAGTTCACTTTCATCTTTCATCATCTGTGATCATGTCCTTAATTGGGGTAAAACTGAATTTGCTTATAGTATCTCCCCCCAAATAACAGCAATCCAGTATAATCTTTGTTTTAGACCTCTAGATAATCCTGTGACCCGAGGGTCAAAATCCAAAACTTGGGTTTGCCGCCAAACAAAATTGGATTGTGGCAGATTCGTAACATGCTACTGTTTATACTGACCTTTATTCTGAAGCCATTTACTAGAAGAGTGGACAAAACTGAGCCAGACTACCAATTTTCAACTTCGTGTCATGTTTAGAAATAAAGATACGACCCTTTAAAATCTTAGCGGATCATAGTGTAAAATCGCGAGTATGAAAAAGGGGCGTGGCAGCTAAATTTAAAGATTACATAACTACTGAAATTATGGGAATTTCACCCCAAGTTTTTGTGGGCATTCATTACTCTACATAAGGTTCATTTTGGCAGATTTTCATCAAAATGGTCTGAGACGGTCATCTGGGCACCCATATTGCGATGCGATTCCCAAGAATGGCGCCTTCACCCCTGTGCGAATACCTACCCCCGTTTTAAGGTCCACCGAAAACCAGTTGGGCACGTAGACCATCTTGAAGCGCTTCTTGATCTCCTCGTCGAACTCCACTTTGCCGAGGTCTTCCCCTTTACACGCCTAACAAAGGCAAACGCACCGTCAAGCCTTGACCAACCTAATACTTACAGACCGAATCGCCAGAATCGGGCCGACCTTGAGAACATCCCAGAATGCCACGTTGTTGTTGGTGTCTTTGGTGAGGATGTGTCGCTTGTCGTTCAGGATGTGACACTGGATTATGCTGGCTCCGCCTGCGCAAGTTCAAGCGCGTACTGGTGAGTGAAGCTTAATTATAATCGTATACTGGGAATAACATCATGCTCAGGACAAAGACCCCAAAATTTTTAATCTTTAAAAAAAAACAACTTTGTCACTAAACCTATCTGAGAAACATGTCACACTGATACGAAATCACCCTGATTCGCGGGTTTACCTTTAATGGCCTGTTCAGGCTGTGTACACAGGGGGGTCAGCGGTGCGCTGCAGTCGTTGTCGTAGTCTCCTGATGCTCGGAAGTTGTGCATTCCCTTAAGAGACTGGTGAAGAAAAATCAGACATGAGCTTATATTTGTAAAGTATACAACAATCAAAGGTGTGTTACAGGAATTACAGAAACAGCAGGACGCTAGAATGAAAGCTAACCAATCAAAATTCGAGAACTGAAACGCGCTGTGGTTTAGAAAGCATTAATAAAGTAAGCAGGTAGTACCCATTTGTTCACGCAGGATTTAGTTGTGGACACCCAAATGGCAGGAGGAGGATCAGCTGAGCGGTCCAGCTCCATCTGAAGAAGAGAAAACAGAATTGGTTGTATATCCAAAACAATATAAAAAAAACCAGGATGTCACACTATCTGCAGATAATTATGGTGAATGAGATAAAGATTAAATGCTGCCCAGGTTTGAACTTGTTTTGAATTTATGCTGCATAGATACTCGTCACACCTCCTTTAGTATGTTTCGTGCCAACCATAGGACATGGCTGCAGATTAATGGCTGTTGTTAATTGATTTGGCCACCAGGTGGCACTAATGTTTAAAAAAAAACAACATTTTTTTTGTCATTAAGACAGTACGTCAGTAAGTAAACCAATCATTAAGACAGTACGCCAGTTAGTAAGCCAGTCATTGAGACAGTTCGTCAGTCATTAAGATGGTATATCAGTAAGTAAGTCAGTCATTAAGACAGTACATCAGTAAGTAAGCCAGTATGTCAGTAAGTAAGCCAGTCATTAAGCCAGTATGTCAGTAAGTAAGCCAGTCATTAAGACAGTACGTCAGTAAGTAAGCCAGTCATTAAGACAGTACGTCAGTCAGTAAGCCAGTCATTATGACAGTACGTCAGTCAGTAAGCCAGTCATTATGACAGTACGTCAGTCAGTAAGCCAGTCATTATGACAGTACGTCAGTCAGTAAGCCAGTCATTAAGACAGTACGTCAGTTAGTAAGCCAGTCTTTAAGACAGTAAGACAGTGATTAAGACAGTATGTCAGTTAGTAAGTCAGTCATTAAGACAGTCAGCCAGTCATTAAGACAGTATGTCAGTTGGTAAGCCAGTCACTAAGACAGTAAGTAAGCCAGTTATTAAGACAATAAGTCAGTCATTAAGACGGTAAACCAGTCATTAAGACAGTATGCCAGTAATTGAGGCCGTACGTCAGTAAGTAAGCCAGTCATTAAGACACTAAGCCAGACAGTAAGTCACTCATTGAGACAGTTCATCAGTAAGTCAGTCAGTCATTAAGACAGTAAGCTAGGTAGTAAGCCAATCATTAAGACAATAAGTCAGTCATTAAAACAGTAAGTGACTCATTGAGACAGTAAGCCAGTTAGTAAGTCAGTCATTAGGACAGTATGTCAGTAAGTAAGCCAGTCATTAAGACAGTAGATTAGTCGTTAAGACAGTCAGTGAACTAGTCATCAAGACAATGTCAGTCAGTAAACAGGTCATTAAGACGTTAGTCAATGTGTCAGTCATTAGAACAGTAAGTCAGTCAGTCATCAAGACAAAAAGTCAAACAGTAAGATGGTAATTAAGACAGTATGTTAATCAATGAGTCAGTCAGTAAGACAGTAAGTCAGTCAATATGTCAGTCATTAGAACAGTAAGTCAGTCAGTCATCAAGACAAAAAGTCAAACAGTAAGATGGTAATTAAGACAGTATGTTAATCAATGAGTCAGTCAGTAAGACAGTAAGTCAGTCAATATGTCAGTCATTAGAACAGTAAGTCAGTCAATCATCAAGACACAAAGTCGGTAAGACAGTATGTTAATCAATGAGTCAGTCAGTAAGTCAGTCAGTAAGACAGTAAGTCAGTCAGTTAGTCAGTCATTAAATAATCAGTCAGTCAGTATGTAGATAGGTCGGCTCCTCCTCCCACTCACTCTGAGAACAGGAGCCTTCTCCTCACATATGAGCACACGGATGTCAGGGTTGCGCAGGTCTGTACAGTAGACCTTACGGTCGCGGCCTCCCGAGTAGACGTGTGTGAAGGCTTCGTTTGCCTGCAGTGCCCACACGCCCTCGTCATGCACCCGGTACGTAGCGATGCAGCGTTGTTGACCCAGAGACCACAGTCGTATCGTACCATCCGAGCTACCGGACAAACACTGGAGGATATACAAAACAATGTTAAAAGAAAGAAAGAAAAAAAAACTTAATAAAATAAACAAAACAAAATAAAAGCTTCTTGTGAAGGTGCACACATACCTGAGTACCGTCTCTGTTTAATAATAGTGATTTCACGTTGTCCGTGTGTCCTTTCAACTTCATTAGTTTAGCGCACGTCCGCGGATCCCAGACCCTCAAGACCTGGGAGAAAAGATACAATAGGCTGTAATAAACAAACTGTTCCTGTTCCTGGTACACCACCAGCTTTGATGTGACAGATGTTGGTGCAGAGGTGGACAAACTGTAAACACTGTATACACAGATACCACAGCTTTACCAAGACCTCAAGTCACTAATCTAGAGAAGCTTGATTGTTGTGGGCTTTAATTCACAAACAGTAAAATAACAGCAGCCCCCTGAGTGCTGAAGGTTTCTCAAACCTTTTCCGTTGATCCTGAGACGATGACGGTGCCCAGCTGGTTCATGGCGAGGCTGTAGATCGAGTCTTTGTTCCCACTTAGAGAGGAAGCTGCAGATCGAAAATGTTAAAATCACAGCAGTCGGATTATTCTAGAATGTGGTGAATTAAGATGCTAAGAATCTTCATCCACGTGACTGTAAGAGATCGAGAGAAAAGTCGACTCACTGGTGACCGTGTTATTGGAGGCGGTCAGAGCCGTGAGCGTGTTTACGTCCCACAGAAAAATCTGCCTGTCCAGCCCAGCGGACGCCACCAGCTCCTTGTCTTTCGCATAAGCCAGAGCTTTGACATAGTCCTAGGAAACAAAAGTCATCATCATTATCATCATCGTTGTCTTTCTATCAGAGCAAAAATGACTCGAAGTGACAGAATACATCTTTATTCACACATGCATTATCTTACCTTATGTGTTCTTAATGTGGACATGCAGAACCCTTTGTGTGCGTTCCACACTTTAACTGTAGTATCTGATGACGCGGAAATCACTACAGGGGAAAAAAAAGAGGACTTAATCAACAAGTGAATATCAGGCAGTAGACAAGTCAGTAGGCAAGTCAGTAAGTCATTAGATCAGTAAATACATCATTAAGTCACTCAATTGGACATCATCATCAGTTAACTCAGTCATTAGATCAGTAATTAACCAAAGTCATCAAGTCTGCCTGTCAGTCGTTAAGAAAATAAGTCAGTCAGAAAGTCTTAAGTCAGAGACTAACACAGTAACTCAGTGAGGTAGTCAAATTAGTAGGTCAGTCATTATATTAATAAGTCAATCAGTAAGACTGTCAGTAAATCAGTCAATACATCTGTATTTAACACAGTAAGTCAGTCATTAAGACAGCACATCAGTCATTAAGCCAGTAGGTCAGTCATTAAGCCAGTAGGTCAGTCATTAAGTAAGTCTGTCATCAAGTCAGTCATTCAGACATTAAGACAGTACATTAGTCATTAAGCCAGTAGGTCAGTCATTAAGTAAGTCCGTCATCAAGTCAGTCATTCAGACATTAAGACAGTACGTCAGTCATTAAGCCAGCAGGTCAGTCATTAAGCCAGTAGGTCAGTCATTAAGCCAGTAGGTCAGTCATTAAGTAAGTCATTCAGACATTAAGACAGTATGTCAGCCATTAAGCCAGTAGGTCGGTCATTAAGCCAGTAGGTCAGTCATTAAGTAAGTCTGTCATCAAGTCAGTCATTCAGACATTAAGACAGTACGTCAGTCATCAAGCCAGTAGGTCAGTCATTAAGCCAGTAGGTCAGTCATTAAGCCAGTAGGTCAGTCATTAAGTAAGTCTGTCATCAAGTCAGTCATTCAGACATTAAGACGGTACGTCAGTCATCAAGCCAGTAGGTCAGTCATTAAGCAAGTCTGTCATCAAGTCAGTCATCAGGTCAGCAAGTAAGTCAGCAATTTACACTATGCAAATCTGCAGCTTAGTAATTAAGTATGTTAGTCAGTAAATAAATCAGTCAGTAAGTCAGTCAGTATATCAGTAAATAAGAAGATAATCAGGTGTTCATTCAGTAATTTTGAAATAATTAAAAATTAAAAACACATATAAATAAACATCAGGTCAGACTTACGTGTCTTTCCATTACAGCAGAGAACTATGTCATTGACCCAGTCGGTGTGATGCTCCATCGACGCTATATACGGATCCTGCTACAATAAAACATTTCAGATTTTTACAAACTGTGATTCAAATTTAATAAAACTCTATTCTTATAACATGATTTTATCATCTCCCTGATAAAACACACTTCTATAGACACTACAATTCTTTACATTCCACTGTAAATAAATCTGTTTTCTTTAACTAAACAAAAATTCTATTCTGATCAACTCCATTCTGTTCTATTCTAATACAACTCTATACAACTATGCCAAAGAATGTTCTGACAAAACTCTATTCTGCTCTAATCAGCTCATTTTCAAGCTTTACTCAGGTCTGATAAAAATTTGATTTAACTCAGATATTCAGAACTCTATTCTATTTAAAATTCTACTGTGTCCTAATTAATACAACTTTATTCTAGTCTGATAAAAACAATTCTACTCTATTTTATTTTGATACAACTCTAACAGTTCTAATAACTCTAATAACTCGGTTGCGTCCTAATTTAACAAAACTTTGTTCTACTGTGATACAACTGTATACAGTTCTAATAAAACTCTACTGAGTCCTAATTAAACACAACTCTATTCTGATAAAACCTTTGATATAAATCAACATTAATAATACTGACATACATTAGTAATAAAACTCTGTTGAGTCGCAATTTTATGCAACTCTACAGTTAAAATTAAACTATTCTACACTGATAAAACTCTAAAATTTTCATAAAACTACACAGTTCTGTTAAAAACTCGACTGTATACTGATAAAACTATTTTACTCTATACAGTTTTCATAAAACTCTGTACAGTTCTGATAAAACTGTACTCTGCACTATCCAATTTTTAATAGCTTTTGGTCATATTCTAATAAAATGAAATAAAATAATAGAAAAAACTATTCTGAACTTTACTCTGTTATAGTGTTATAGTGAGTGAGGTGTGGTGGTGGTTGTACTCCGAGTGTTAGTGAGGTGTGGTGGTGGTTGTACTCTGAGTGTTACACTGAGTGAGGTGTGGTGGTGGTGGTTGTACTCTGAGTGTTACAGTGAGGTGTGGTGTGGTGGTGGTGGTTGTACCCCGAATGTTTTGGTGAGTGAGGTGTGGTGGTGGTTGTACTCAGTGTTATAGTGAGTGAGGTGTGGTGGTGGTGGTTGTACTCAGTGTTATAGTGAGTGAGGTGTGGTGGTGGTGGTTGTACTCCGAGTGTTACAGTGAGTG
>JAOVVF010000042.1:17753533-17770814 GCA_028565595.1 Duopalatinus emarginatus
TGTTACACTGAGTGAGGTGTGGTGGTTGTACTCTGAGTGTTACACTGAGTGAGGTGTGGTGGTGGTTGTACTCCGAGCGTTTTAGTGAGTGAGGTGTGGTGGTGGTTGTACTCTGAGTGTTTTAGTGAGTGAGGTGTGGTGGTGGTTGTACTCTAAATGTTACACTGAGTGAGGTGTGGTGGTGGTTGTACTTTGTGCTGATTGACGCTCCATATGCGGATGATGGAGTCCCTGCCGGCGGTGAAGAGGCGGTTCAGAGCCGGATCCAGTTGCAGGGCGTTCACCCCATTTCGGTTGTACTTCTCTACCTCATCTCTGATGACATAGGAGACCTGAGGACACACAGTAACACTGCTTTACACCCCACAAGCTCCACACAAGACCCATCATTACTCATATAACCTACAGGAAATCCCGTAGTCTCATCATAACCCCAGTGTTCTCCCAGTCAGACGTGTGTGCTGACATTCAACCATCCACATCCACACTGTGTGCTAACGTGCTAACTAGCTGTACTGTTCAAGCAAGAGATTTATATTAAATAAAACAAACCCGCACACACCTACTGTAGCCATTACAGCTAAAAGCCAGTCATATAGCTTTATCTTTAAACAGTAATAAAAAAAATAAAGTTTATTAAACAAAACAAACAAAAAAACGCGCCTAGCTAACATGCTAGCTAAAAATGTTTTACTTCCAACCTGTATTAAGACAAACTCCTATCCCTGTGCGAGGATTGGTTGACACTAGCACGCCCACACCCACACGATTGGCCGAAGCAGTAATCAATCTGCGGACTTGCTCCTGATTGGTCGTCACTAGCCAATCATTAGGCAGAAAGCGAGATTTGACGCAATACTGGCGGGGAAAAAAGTATATCTTGTGAATTAGCCCTGCATTACCCAACATGCACTCTGATCCGGTTTACGGAAGCGACCATGTTTAAATTCAGATAAATACGAAAATAGATAACTTTAATGTGTTATCAAAGCGCAGGCTACACAGAGTGCTGCAAAACATTTAAAACGGCTAAAATATTACCTGGACTTTCCTCCGACCAGCAGCGTTTTGCCTGTGATGCGTCGCCATCTTTCATGTTGACAGTCAACTGATCAGCATTACATCCGGGACATAAAGATAACAACGTCCGGAACACAATATACGTCAACGAGGCAGCCATATTGGACGGGGCTATGTTTGATTGTATGGTAATGCAGGTCTACAAAGAGGTCCAGGTTTACTGTGATAAAACTTGCTTTATGTTCAACCAGTTAAACCAAGCTTAAAATATCTTTACATACCTCATATACAGACATGGTCAATATAAAAAAAAATCACAAACTGGATAAGAATTAGCATAAGAATATAAAGTAAGGAGTATTGAACATAAAGCAGCTTTGGACAGTTTTTATATTATCGCCCATTATACAATACAAAATAGCAATAAAAGTTAATAATCTAGTTAAATTATAACAGACTGTGAGGAGGTGGTGCTGTAAGTAGTGTGTGTACTGTACAGCTTCAGAGATTTGGGTTTGTGGGCTCGATCCTCGCAGGAGATGGTACCTTGACCAGGCAGTATTCCTGTCTTGCGCCCATTGATTTCCCAGTGGGCTCCGGACAAACCCCAATCTAATCCCAAATGCTCCCTGGGTACAAGTATGTTTACTGCCCCTTCTTGTGTGGGTCTTTAACTGCATGTATGGGTTAAATCCTGGAGTCAAATTCCATCGCTACGTCTGTATTTGTAGCTATTATTCAAGTTTTGCATAATTCTATACCATCCTCCTATTGGTGGATTTAAAAGCAGTAGCCATCAACTGTCTAATCACATCATGCATTCTGGAACGCAGATCCAACTCGCGACCAAAGATTCAGACAAACAAAAAAAAGCTTTATTTGATTGACAGACTGCGTCATGAAACTGATATTAACTTCTTGTACGTCGCAACAAACATTTAATCAATAGTTACTTTTTTCACAATACTACAATTACTGGAAAATCAGAAAATGTGCCTGGATCATTTAACTTAACCCATGGTGCTCAGCTCCAGTCCTGGAGGGCCTGGGTCTAGCACGGCCTGGAGGTTTTTCTACGTGCAATCAAATGTGTTTGAGTTGGCAACCCTCCAAACCTGGCTAGACTGGCCTTCCACGACTGGAGCTGTTGTGCAGCCCTGAACTGAACCGTCTGTTCAACAAAGGTAACAAACAACAGCAACATGTAGGTTCATCAGCTTTTAAGTGCAAATCAAAGAACAAGAAATACAGTCATAACCTAAAACAGACTGGAGCTCCTGCAAGTTCTACTGATTGGTTGAAAAGAAACCTGCCCATCCATTTGCAGATGACGGGTAAAGATAAAGGAACAGGAAGCAAATGAAAGATATCCGCATCCTTCTCTTACTTGGGTTGACCTGAACGTTGTAGTGCAGATTTTTATCTTTAGTGACTCCAGAACATCTTCGTAAAAAAAAAAAAAGCCAAGATGGATAGCTGCCACGAGACCCCTTTTGAAGGTTTACTTCTTATGAAACTGTTTCTCAGTCCCCTGACTTGGAGCTGCTTCCCAGTTCACCTTCTTCTGAGGTTTCTCTGCTTGGTGGACAATGAAGTTTGGGACAAGATGGGTGTTTTTTTTGTAGGAGCTGACCCAGTCCCAGATAAAGAAGGGTGAGCGTGGGACACCTGATGTTGCACCTTAGTACCAAACATTTCATTCTTCATGATGGATTCCCTTATCATCATCGTCGTCATCACCAAAGCATCTTGGGATGGACACGTAACCATGTGATACATTAGAAGTTACCTTTTGCAAATTGCCAGGCAGATTTGGTGGCTGCAATTGGTGTCTATTGAAGCTGAGCATTGGTGATGGTGATAGTTTTGGCAGAATCTGCTGGTTTGATAATGATGAAGGTAGAGCCATGTTCCTAGTCTCACTTTCTTTGCATCTTGGCTTGTTCCTGGTCCACTGTTCTTCCTTTTCTTTCTTAATTTCTTGCTCAGCCTTGTCATCTTTATGGAAAGCCTTAAGAGGAGAGGACTTAATCCAATGAGGCGACTGAACCTTTTGTGAGACCAGATTTGGTGGAGAACCGGATGATGATGTGGAAGAAGAGGTAAGATCTAGGGAAGAGAGGAGATGCGAAGGTAAGGAGTCATGGCAAAGAGACGAACTGCAGGAGGACGAGAAATAACACATGCAGAACTCAGGTGGGGAAGAAGAAAGCTCGGAGGAAGGAGGCGAGGAGCAATAGAAGCATGAATCGGGGTGTAAATTAGTAGAGGAAGATGTGGAGTTCTTGGGGACCTGCTGATCACACTCTTGAGGGATTGACCGAGAGGAATGTTGCAAAGGGAAAGCAGCTTCATTCATCGACTGGGGCTCATTCCACACTGGCTGACTGATAACGGTCTCGGCTGGCTCACTGAAGGACCAGTGATCTTTCCTCCAACTGAACATAAAACAAGAGTGACACAGGATGTAACGGTTCAAGTCATGTTTCCATGAAGAAGAGACATCAGTGTTGCACTTTGCACAAGTGTATGGATCTTTGGGAGGAGTCGTTGGGACAACAGCAGGGACAGGAGACGTTTTCCGCCTACCTTAATGAGAAATGTAGGGAAAAAAAACAAATACTATGAAAAATACATACACAGCATAGCTACAGTATTTAGCCAAAAGTTTTTTGACACCTGCCCATGACGGTCATACGTGTCTCTGGAACACCTCATTCCAGATTTAGATCCCCATTTACTGTTATAATAAACCCCACTCTTCTGGGAAAGCTTTCCACTAGATTTTGGGATCAGGCACTGATGTTGGGTGAGAAGATCCAACGTGCAGAGTCTAAAACCCAGAGGTGTTCGGTTGGGTTACCTTCATAGCTCTGTGCAGGTCATTCAAGTTCTTCCACTCCAACCTTAACACACCATGTATTCATAAAGCTCATTTTGTGCCAGAGGCACCATGGTGGAACAGCCTTGGGCCATGCAGTTTTAGTGAAGGGAAACTGTAATTTTACTGATTTTTGTGTTTCCAGCAGTTTGGAAAAGAACCAAATATGTATCAGGTCGATTCACCATTACATTAAAACCACCTGCCTAAATGGCTGCAAAAACAGCTCTGAGCCATCAAGCCATGGACACCACAAGACCACTCAGATCAAACACTAGCCCATTTTTTCAGCTTGAGAACTGACTGCTCACTTGCTGTCTAATACACCCAACTCCTTGACAGGTTTACGTGTCAACTGACTGTTTAATATCCAAAAGGCTACCACAGTGTTTTTAAATTCTTAAATCTGATTGCTCCAAATTTACTACAACTTTGGGGTGGTTACAGTAATTCTGCCTTATTGCTGACAATCATTAGCCTAATATCGTATATAAGAACTAGAGCTGTCAAAGTGAATGCGATAATAACGTATTAACACGATCTCAAAATATTGTACTGTACTGTTTCAGGTTTGAGTGATGGTGAAAGAGTGTTAAAGTTTCATTTCAATAGTTTCATTTCTATTAAGAAGAGTATGATTGAGTTGGTTTTGTTCTGCATTTTGCAGTTCTAAAATACTTTTGTAAAGTGAGATTTTAGTATGCTGTAGCACTTACCATTCTCTCTTGTCCCTATATGAAATTCTGAGATTAATCGCAATTAAAAATTTTAATCGTTTGACAGCCCTAATAAGAACATATTCATACCTCTACGTTTCTTAGGCAAAGTGGAAACAGTCTTGTCCAGCCACTCTAAACGAAACTGGACCACCTCCTCCAGACCAACCAGGCACACAAACTCTTTGTTCCATGATGGAATAATGCTAAAGTCATTTATTGATTCTTGCTGCCAAAGAAGAAAAAGACACATCAAATTGTACAAATAATAAAAAAGACAACGAAGTGCCAGAAAAACAGGTACAGACAAGCCTATGCAAAATATATAGGCTGGTGGTGGCTCCATAATGGTATGGGATTTGTTTAGCTGGTGTTCCATGGGACCCCTGATACTTTTTCACATTTCCCAAGTCACCAGATCTTATACCACTTGGTAGTATGAACACCATATTTCCTGCATAACGGTCAACAATTTTGTTGTATTTCGAGGATTTGTGTTCCACAGCCCAAATGTGTTTGATAATACCGAGATCTGGTGACTTAGGTGAAAACGGCACAACCACGAACTCAAACGAGTGTTCCGTTAAACATAATTTGGTGTCTCTAGCCGTATGTAGCGGTGCATTATACTGTTGGATAAGGCCAAACCCATCAGAATGAGTTGCACACATAGCGTTCACTTGTAAGAAAGGTTTGTACATGTACCAGGGATCCCATGGAACGCGAGCTAAACAAACCCCATAGTATTATGGAGACACCACCAGTCAATATATTCTGCATAGGCAAAGATGAGAAAGGAAATATCCAATCATTGATTTGGTAAAGCATTTTGGTTATTTATGTAAGGAGTCTCCAGTTTCAGTAAAGGGTAAGTACATTTGCTGCCAAGCGAAGGTCTTCAGTTAGACGTAACAAACTGCATTATTTTTTCCTGTCTTATTTAAGATACCTAGTTATAAAGGGACAAAAAAATACATAAGGAGCACTTCACAAATAGCACCCTATTCCCTGTGTAGGCCAACTAGCTACAAGTCATGTGAAATAAATGACTTGCACCCTACTTAGTGCACTAGATTTCCAACAAGAAGCCAGAATTAAACACTTCTTTCATTCATCAGTCTAAAAACTACCTAAAACATGTCAAAGTCAAGCATGTTTCCTCAGAAACCTTTGAAAACTTTGGTCTTAATGCTAACTTATGACTAGCTGTTGAGGTGTTATAAAGTAGCATGTATGCTAACAGTATAGTTACAGTAGCCAATTGGCCAGGTTTTGCTGTTGTATAGCTATTCAAAAATGTAATTTTATAGCAAAACAAAACAAAACAAAACAAAACAAAAATATAACCACTCTTACCACCAGAGTGTTTTTATTTTTGCCTCGAAAATAGTCTTTTATGCTACTTTTACACCTGTTCCCCACCATAGTGCCTCCTGCTCGGTCAGTAAGGGTGGGCGGATGGATACATAAATATCGGTACCTCAGATGTGTGTGTGGGGTTTTTTTTTTCTTTAGTATCGACTCAAAAATGTCGTGTTTATTTCTTAGGATGACTGTGCATTCTAATTGTCTGGAAAATATATGTATATAAAAACGAAATTCTGACTTTAATAATGATGTAGGTTAGGAACTACTTTTCCTTCCGCCTACTCGCTCTGCTCCTACGCACAGGCAGTCACAGGGCCGTGTTTACCTCAGGTCTGACCACCAGAGGATGGTGTGTAGTCAGTCTGCCAATGGCAGACGGAAAAGGAGTGTGGTTTGGGGGGTTTTATACACCTGATGAAACTCCTGAAAACGGGTGTTTTCCAAAAACGCCTCGAGCTAACAAACCTCTTCTATGAACTTATTTTATTAACATTTTTAATAAGGAATAAAAATAAGCACTGTTATCTTCTTAATCTTGCTTTTTTTATTTGATTTGATTAAAAAAGCTTGTGAACGAGAAACCGGTTTTAATATTAATATAATGATTAGACACATGTAGAGTAATATAAATAAATATTTTTTCATTTGTTGTCCGTAAATATGTAGTAGGTCTGCTGGGTAGATCGCAAATAGGATACGGCCCAAATCCGGCCCACATACCACGTGGAACGACGGCACAGAAAAAGTCAAAGGAAGTGCGGATGCCAGAACCTAGCCAGGTCACAGCCACCTTTAAACCGCAACTTCCAGAAATACACTGAAATACAATATTCAAACTTCTACGTTTCTTAGTGGAAAGTGGAAACAGTCTCGTCCAGCCACTTTAAACGAAACTGGACAGTTCTCCTCCAGACCAACCAGGCACACAAACTCTTTGTTTCATGATAGAATGATGCTAAAGTCATTTATTGGGTCTTGCTGCCAAAGAAGAAAAAGACACATTAAATAATACCATATTATACAAATAATAAAAAAGACAACGAAGTGCCAGAAAAACAGGTAAAGACGAGCCTATGCAAAATATATAGGCTGGTGGTGGCTCCATAATGGTATGGGTTTTGTTTAGCTGGCGTTTCATGGGACCCCTGATACTTTCACATTTCCCCTAAGTCACCAGATTTCATACCATGTTAATACTTGTATACCATATTATACAAATAATAAAAAGACAACGAAGTGCCAGAAAAACAGGTACAGACACTGGTGGTGGCTCCATAATGGTATGGGGTTTTTTTTAGCTGGTGTTCCATGGGACCCCTGATACATTTTTCCATTCCCCCCAAGTCACCAAATCTCATATATGTTGATACTTAGTAGTATGAACACCATAATTCCTGTATAACTGTCAACAATTCTGTTGTATTTCGAGGATTTGTGTTCCACAGCGTGTTACTTGGCATCCCAGATGTGTTTGATAATATCTGGTGACTTAGGTGGGAACGGCACAACCCCGACCTCATCCCACAGCCACCTTTAAACCGCCACTGCCAGAAATACACTGGAGTGTCAGAAAGACTCAAACACGTACAACTGGGAAATTTACCATGGCGCAAGTGGCCCAGATATGTTTTAGGACATGTGCGCCAATTTTGGTTCACATACATTTTGCCAGTGTTGACAGGGAGACAGGGGTTGCCAGAAGTGGCTCACATCTGTATGTTATCTTGCTGAATTTATCATTGAGGTGTAAAGTACTATAATTTAAACATTACTGAATGTGGAATTTAATTTCATTAAGTAATTTTAAAAAGAGAAAAAAATTATGATTTCTGAAAGTTAATCGAATATTAATGTCAATTTGCTTCATTTGCAATTTTTTTTTCATTTGTCATAGTAGAAAATCCAATATTTGATAACGGTTTTGGTATCATTATCAGTATATTAGCCTTGATATTACTTGGTATCAAATTGAATGGAAAGTTATTGGTATTGCCAATACTTTTTTTGGTAACGTCATGCTGCGTCTTAAAATAGAGGCTGGTCCTTATGACGTAAATGAGTGTTTATATCTCCTATAATGTTCACTGAAGTATCAGTAAAATAATATTTGGTGGGTCCCCCACAATAGTGTAGGACTGCAGAAATCGAACCCCATACTTTCCGCAGCACGGTCCCACAACTCTGTTGTACTACAAGGCGTTGCATGGCATCCGAGATGTACTCGATAACAATCTGGTGACTGGCATGGCAAAACCCCATACCCAAATAAGTGTTCCTCTAACTATAATTTGCCGTCTCTAGCTAGTTGGTGGTGCATTGTCCTGTTGGAAGAGGACAAACCCATCACAATGAATACAGGACATGAACGGGTGTAACCTTTCAGAAAGGAGACACAAAGTGTTCACCTGTTCCGAGACCTGTCAGAGATGTTTGTAGATGGTCCAGGTGTACCAAAGAATGCTAGCTAAACAAACGGCATGCCATTATTGAGCCACCACCCCCCGCTGCCACTCTGGGCAAGTGTGTTCACTGCCCCCTAGTGTTCACTGGTGTGTGTGTGTGTGTCATTGCACGGATGAGTTTAATACGGAGGTCATATTCCTCTGTGTACAAGCACAGCAGGCAAACAGTTCATGTTCACTTTTTTTTTTTTAGTTTAAAGTTCAAACACCTGAGCTTGTGCTTTAAGACTGAGGCAAAATTGAGGAAATTCCACCATCTTGTGGCCAGTTCAGGTATGACAGGTAGGGGTATAAGGATCCACTCAGCTTAACCCTACGGATTTGTAAAAAATATCCCAGGACTGATTTTTGAACTGCCACTAAAAAGCTTGTCTTTTTATTACTGGTCCTCTGAGAAGACAGTACATAATCTCTGTACACTGGTACAGATTGGTGGTGGCTCCATGCTGGTGTGTGGTTTGTTAGCTGGTATTCCATGGGACCCCTGGTTATGTCTACAAAACACATGTTATTTACTGACAAGTTACACCTTTTAGATGTCCGGTATCCATTCTGATAGTCTTTGGCCTTATCCAACAGCTAATTCGCCACCACTACGGTTAGAGGAACACTCATCTTGGTTTGGGCTTTTGCCATTCCTACCTAAGTCAGCAGATCTTGACCTTATCGGATACATCTGGGATGCAATGCAACGTGCTGTGGAAGACAGAAATCCTACACCGTGGAATACGACAGAATTGTGGACCGTCCTGCACGAATATGGTGATCGTTACCTATAGCTTGTGGAGACCTACCAAGTCTTAAACTGGTGTACCAGTTTCTTTGGTACTTAAGTGTACATTTTTGATTATTTTCCCTAAAACATTGTGCCTTGACGTGATTAATTCGTCACGTGTAATCAGTACAACATGCGGTATGCTTAGATAAAACGTGCTAAATTTGACAAAAAGATGCTAAACCCTCATCCTGAACCACCCTGTTTCACTCTTCCCATAAAAGGAGCAATTCATGAGGGAGGTCCACGCAGTTATTTATGAGCAACGACTTTATTTACAAAGCAAGTCAAACTCGAGAACTCAGATTATCGTTGACATCTGTTATCGGTTCTTTGCACTTTGGGCTTGATTATTATCAACCGAAGCTCCGTAGCCGATCTGGTGGCAGGGACACCACATTGTTGACCCGAAATCACACATGGCACCTTTAAAGAATTAACTACACCATTCCACGTTTTTTTATTTGCAATGCGGTTGTTTTTATGTTCGTCCTGGGCGATCTAGCTGCCGGAACGTTCGCGCGTTGTTCTGGACATGCAGACACGTCACTTGAGTTTTCGAGCTCCGATTTGCAATCTCAGCATGCAACATGTGTAGCATGATCAATCATCCTTCACCAGCACTGTTTCCTATTTCAGCCTCCATGTCTTACTGCGGGATTGACTTCACTATTTGGGGCCTTTCAGCGTTTGTTTACCAACTAATGATTAACAAAAAAAAAGGACATGATCTCTACTGCTGACCTGAAAATTGACTTTGAAATCATTTGTCTGCACCTGCATTAACAATGTGCCTGAAAAACTCTTTTTATTTTCTCATTGTTTTGGCTTTTTGTCCTCAAATCTGGAGTCAAGACACATCCTCTGAACCAAAGGGTAAGAAGAAACCGAGAAGAAGAAGCTTACTTCTTCCTATGCTTATCTATGTAACCGCAAATTCTTCCCATTATCAGATCTTTACGTGGTACTCGGATCGTCTGTCGAGTTGCCCTGTGTGCATGAAGGGACTAACGGATCAGAATGGAGAGTTAACGGATCTCTCCTGGTCTCAAACCCTGGTCTTTTTTTACCCAACACCAGCCTCGACGATCAGGGCCTCTACACATGCCACGACTCGAATGGAGAAATCCTTGAAGCAGTACGACTGCAGCTGGGCTGTGAGTAGAGAACCGCCTATGTTTATTGGGTCCGCACTGACACTGGAGACTCCTTCCATAAACGCCGATTAAACCTTCAGAATACGCCGCCATAGCGACGCTGTTTATTAGTCTGTTTATTATAAGTCTTAGATAACAGTATGTCAACTTTATACCCTGTGAATTAGCCCTTACTACAGAAACCATCCTGTCGTTCGAATTATGGTCGGAACATCTGTCGGGGCTGCTGCTGTGATAACGAATACAAATCAACAGTGTGTTGTTACAGAGTTAGCGCATATCATTAGTACAAAATGAAGACTGGGGTCACATAATGACGAGGATGAGGATTTTACCAGCTGTTAAAACAAAGTAACAAAGCATTTATTAACATTAGTGTGTATTACTTACGCAATACATGACTCACACTGTACACCGAAATGCCAGAAAAACTGGTACAGCTGGTGGCTCCATAATGGTATGGGGTTTGTTTGGCTGGAATACAACTAAATTGTGGACCACTTTGTAGGAAATATGGTGTTCATTGCCTACAGAATATTTCTACAAGCTTATGGAGTTCATGCCCCATCGGGGACCTACCAGGTATTATCAACCATAGTGTATTTTCAATGATTAAGCCTTTAATCTTTTGGAAGTATTACGTTTTGGTCAGGGTTACTGTGGTATACTGTAGCACAAGTTTACATTTCGATTGGGGATTACTGGGTCAAATCCCACCACTACCAAGCTACCACTGCTGGCCCCATAAGCAAGACCGTTAACCCTCAGCTGCTTGGTTGTATAAATGAGACAAACGTAAGTTGGATGTGTGGCAAATGCCATAAATGTAAAATAAAAATTTTACATGTTCTGTTATAATTCGAGAGTATACTATTGATAGAATTTGGTGTTTGAATGGTGTATTCTATGTCCTCTGCAGATCCTCCATCCATACCAGATGTCCAGTGCTGGTCGCCGAGTTACCCCCTGAAAGCCCTGTGCTCTTGGACTCTGCCGCAAGACCCGATACTGCCAACTTATTACATCTCAACCTACAGGTAGGATATGGAACCTACAGCAGTAAGCTTCAGCAAGTGTTACTCGACCCTCTTATGAGTATTCCCCGGCTTGTAATATTGCTCAGGCGTCATCTTGGAGATGTCTATTCATGCCAGAGACCGAGCGATCAGGACCGACAGTGTGTTCTCGAAGAACTGGAGCTCTTCTCCATTGCACCGTACCTGGTTAACATCACAGCTGTCAACGCTCTTGGGAGCGCGAGCCGCATCCTGCCTGTCACTCTCGAGGACATTGGTAAGATTTGCCTTAGTGTTAATCCGCACTAAGTCCTGCGTCTTCGGAAGCGGATTTTCTTTGTTTGGATTCTGATTTCATTAGTGAGTCAAAACAGGTTCGGATTCTACTGAAAGTGCACTAGCGACAATAACAGAGAGAATATCCTAGCATGAGTATACTTGGATATACAGTACACCCACTGACCACTTTATTAGGAACACCTGTACATCTGCTTATTCATGTATTGTTGACGAGATGACAGGAAAGTCACAAAAACGCACAAAGTTCTATGATGAACCTTGAGGAACACGCGCCACAACAGCACAAAACCGATCCTCTCCTGTCAGCTAAGAGAAGATATCTGAGGATAAAGGCTGGTGTACAGGTGTTTATATTGTAATGAATATTTTTTGGCCTGTTAACACTTTTGCGCTCGGTCCACAGTGAAGCCTGACCCTCCAGTTAACGTGAAGGTGGTGGCTTTACCAGGGAAGAAGCTCCATGTGCAATGGGCTCCTCCACCAACATGGCCAGACCCTGTGAACTTCCCTCTGAGATACGAAGTGCAGTTCCAGTCGGGGCACACTAATGTAGCTAGCATTGTGAGTCACGCTCTGCTACACACCCAGCTCTATAACATTTAGTCATATTAGGGTTAACTAGCTTTTAGCACAGTTAGCATTTATGACCATGGTGTAATTTCTTTTTTGTACATCTTAGCGGTGCACTTCACCCAAAATGCTAACGATGCTAATAACTCAATCTGATTCCTGTAACATTACATTGCAATATATTTACATATTTCTGACAGAAAAGGCAGTATTTCACTCAACAAAATATTTACAGCATTTTTTTATATTCAGTGAGAGATAATTTATTTAAAAAATGACCAGAGACATGAACAAACATTTTCAGTTTGCCCTTATTTATTAGCACTGTTAGCTAGCAGGTTGACGAGTATTGCTAGCATTTAACTTAGCATAACGGATACACTCTCAGAAACGAACTGTACCTTTCCCATTGATGGTAGTTTGTTACATTTATAGCTGAGATTATATGCATTGCTAACTTTCATAAAAATAAACTAGCTTTTCTTATGAACTAGCATTGTTAGCATATTTGGATGAATATGCTAAAAACACTGATGTCTTCCATTTCAGATGGGTCCGGTTGAGTCAGAAAGCATAATTCGGAGTGGAGTCGTGCCTGGGCGGACATATTATATCAGTGTATCCGTTATGGACATCTTGGGTCACGGTCAGAGCAGCGAGTGGAGTGACACCGTGAACATTACTTTACCCAGGAGCTGACCCAAACCCACTTAGAGACAGAACACATCAACAAAGCCAATTCATTTATGGATTTTACACCATATTTTACACCATATGTTGTGAAGGCAAACCTGAAAGACAATTTAAAGTCCTAAGGTGCCAAATGGTTCATCAGATTGGCAATAAATAAATAAAATTAAATGGGGAAAATGTTTTTGCAACAGTTGTTCATCAAGAAATAAGCAAGCTATGTAGTCAACTCCAACATTATTAGCACCCTTACATATACCCTTTATATACGACACGTTACACACAATTCAATGTACATTAGAGAGAGAGAGAGAGAGAGAGAGAGAGAGAGCTATAAAACAAAGTACACCCTTTTTATATTCTAAGGTTTTACATTCCAGGACCTGATTCATTTATTAATTGTTATCCGACAGTAATATTATTATTATGTTTTTTATTATAAAAATTTGCTTGTCCGGATTTTAACTCCCGCAATTTTCAAGATATCGACATCGTTCCAACTGTCAAAATTAGATCCCATTGATGACCCCATCGCTTGTATACAGCTTCTGGATAGCCCCACTCGTTCACCAGCCACGCACATTTTCATCCCTCGTTTTTCCCATTCATGTGTATTCAAAAGATATGTGAAATGTGTATTCAAAAGATACATCAATGTAAGATATGGACTCTGTTCCAACTGTAAACCGTCTGTCCTGTTAATGACACACTTTTATACAGATGTGGATACCCGCACTCGTTTATGTGCCACGCCTGTTTTCATCCCTCATTTTTCATATGCGCATTCATTTTAATAGGCAAGTACCTAGAGGTTATTTATGTGTTTGAAAGGTACATTGATGTGAGATATCGACTCTGTTCCAACTCTGAAACGTCTGTTCTGTTAATGACACACTTTTATACAGATGTGGATACCCGCACTCGTTTATCTGCCATGCCCGTTTTCATCCCTCCTTCTTTTTCCTCCCATCATTTCAGTAGTCAAATACCCCATTGCCACTGAGAATGGTAGATTGATAGTTGCTAATGGCTTATGCTAACGGCTCATGCTAATTGCTAATGGCTAATGCTAATTGCTAATGCTAATATAGCTGCAATCACACTCGCATTTTCTGCAGAAAATGCACCTCTCCAGTTACTCATATGATTCATTGATCATCAGCATGTGTGGCATGTGTGACCACCTCTATATATTGAAGCAGAAGTTTCAGGTGTGTGTCAGTGCCAAGACATCAGCAATGACAAGCTGATCTGACAAATGATCTGACAAGCAATCTGGAAAGTGATATAAGGACTATTCTATGGTGAAAAAAATTATTCATTCCGAAACAACAACATTCAGGACAGTTGCCTATAGTTCTTGGAGTGGACGTCCCAGCAGGCTCAGAGTCAAATGTGAGACCATGTATCTGACAGCTAAAGATAATTATATATATATATATATATATATATTTTTTTTAGTAAGTAACTTAAGATTAAAATATACATGTGAAAATACAAATAACAGTGAATATGTACTTCCTCATCAAATGTAGCTTTAGATGAAACCAGAAAGCCATTTTATTTTTCAGTCTGTTAATTCGATGACTAGAGGAGTGACAAACTCCGAATGCCGCACCCCCATGGTGAAAGATGGCGGCCTGGGCAGGTGCATTATCACTTTCTCCGGGCAGTGAGTACCAGGTCCAGGCTTGCACGTGGCATCGCTGGGGATGGTGTGGCGGCTCTGGATGGAAAAAGATGGCTGCTTGTTCCTGTAGATGCTAGGGTCCGTTCTGTTGTAATGAGCCGGCCCGGGAGTTGTTGCCAGGTCCTCGGCGGGGCCGCCGGTTTTCATGTGGCGTGACATGGAGTAGCTGGCACTGGAGGGCTTGTTGGGAATACGTGAGCCCAGCAGGTTGGGCAGGGTGTAGCGGTTGGGTGCAGGCACAGCGTCTATGCTTCTGTAGCGTGTACGGAACCCCATGGTGTAGGACGGTGGGTGGTTATGCCAGTTTAGTGGAGGTGCCTTCTCTGGACTGTAGGCTCCTGGGCCTGGAGTTTGGAAGGTATCAGCTGGCGAGAGACAGGTTTGTTTTTAAGATAGTCTTTGAGACTTTTGATAGTTTTGAGGCAGTTATAGTCTTAGCCTTGACTTAGGGAGTTTGATAACTCATCAAACCAGAGCATCAGTCTCACCTCCGATCTTCTTTCTACCCAGCATGGAGTACGAGGGAGTGCCGTCTCTTCCGAAGCGAGTGATCTTGTCCTCCACGTGGTACTGAGGCCCAGGACTGGAGTCCTCAAACAGCACTATTCAGAATGCATTGAGAGAATGTGTAATTAAAGACAGAATGGTAATAATAAATAGTTAGCAATGTAGTAGTCTCCATAAAAATTTAGTTGTAGCTAATTGTAACATACAGCACCTGCCTTTTTTTCATTTGTGTTCCTTCAAAAGCCACACCCCCAAACATGGAAGATACAATGCTTCAATGCTACAAAGCCTGAATTCTAGTGCAAGAGGCGGTGCTTCTTGTTGCAATTAGTTGGTGGCCTATATTATTATTATTATTATTATTATTATTATTATTATTATTATTATTATTATTATTATTATTTTAAATGCAGTACCACCATTTTATTTCCAAGCTTATATTAAAAACTTGACTTAAATGAATTAAAAGTCACTGACCTCATTTTTATGGAAACCTTTTTTATAAACGTATGTAAAATGGTAATGGTGAAAATTAAAGAATAAATAAAATTAAATAAATTATAAGCTATTTATATATTAAAACAGAACTGACTCTCAGATAGAAGCTGAAAATCTTAACATTGATACAAATTTGTACCAATAAAATAAAAAATACAAGCATCAATAAGTAACACTGGCACTTAATATAACGCAGAAAGTACCGCGTTAACAAGCCCAAGCTAGCTTTATTTTATTATTCCAGGCAATGCAACAAGAAGATGGTGAAAGTATTTTTACTACTGCTTATTTTTATGGCTAAAAGTCCTAAAGAGTTACACTGTTTCACAGTTGTAAAATTTTCTTTCCTGTTTCGGCGCCCCATGGCAAGCTGATATTACAATCGCCGCCATTGTGGGATTATTGTATTACACCGTACAACATAAACATATCAGAATGATGTGCGCTGTTTAATTTGCAACCCCCCTCTATTATAAGCAAGGTTGTAACGACAGTTTAGATATCGGATGCCGCAACGGTGTAGTAATCCATCTCCATAGTTTACGCCGGGGAAAGTCCAAGCATGCCCGGTGGTTATGATGAGCAGGAAGCTCTTAGCTCAGCCTCATATAAATAGCAGTGTGATAGCAGTGACGCGAGGTCTGATTCCACTTACTTTTGCTGCTCATGCGCCGGTGGAAGGAGTATGCCGGACTTCTGGGCTTGGTGTAGTCGTGGTTCATGTAGCCGATGGTAGGGGGGAGAGCGTAGTGGCCTGGTCCAGGCCCTGAATAATGACAATAATAATAACAAGAGTTTTAATTTTATCCAAATCCATGCATCCAAGGTTGAGGGTCTTGTCACAGCAGTGGCTCTATAGTGGTCATGAGACATCAAAACCATCCCTAGAAAAAAACTAACCTTTCAAGGATAATGCCTATACTACTACTATTACATCAGCTAGTACTTATATAATACATTACTACTATTATTATTATTATTATTACTACTGTCAACATATTACTACTTACCTCTTACATCTCAATGATCATTTTTATACTACTACTACTATCACTACTATAATTACGACTTTTTACCTCTTACATCTCAAGGATCATTTCTATACTACTTCTACTACTACTACCTACTACTACAATAACTACTACTATTACTATTAGTACTACTAGTACAACCGTACTAAACTTTTACTTCTACAATTATTACTACTTTTTTTTCTACTTCATTTACTATTACTTACCTTTTACCATTCAAGGATCATTTCTGTACTACTACTACTTTTATTATTCATTTACCTTTTACCTCTCAGGGATCATTTCTGTACTACTACTTCTACTACTACCTACTATTATAACTATGATTATTATACTAAGCTACTACTAGTAACACTATGATAAATTACTACTAATATTACTACTATTAATATACTTCTACTTACCTTTTACCCCTCAAGAACTATTTTCTATAGTACTACTACTACTACTATTCAGTTACCTTTTACTTTTCAAGGATCATTTCTGTACTACTACTTCTACTTCTACTACTACCTACTATTATAACTATGATTATTATACTAAGCTACTACTAGTAACACTATGATAAATTATTACTAATATTACTACTATTAATATACT
>JAOVVF010000042.1:17783642-17801208 GCA_028565595.1 Duopalatinus emarginatus
TTGCAGTATTTTATCTGTATTTCTGTTTTATTGCAGTATTTTATCTGTACTTGTTTTATTGCAGTATTTTATCTGTACTTGTTTTATTGCAGTATTTTATCTGTACTTGTTTTATTGGAGTATTTTGTATGTATTTCTGTTTTATTGGAGTATTTTGTCTGTATTCCTTTTTTTAGTCTTTTGTCTGTACTTTTTTTTATATACTCTTTGGGTTTATACTTTAAAACAAATTAATTATCAATAATTCCACCACCAGGATCAGCGTGTACATGATCCACACATACCTGGTTTCGGGTTTTGTGAGATTTTTGTAGCCAGACACGCCACTGGTCGTATTGTTTGATGCTCATGGCGCTGCAGTCGGAAACACGCTTGCGCACCCAGCTGAAGAACTGCTTTAGGTCCTGACGTAGCGTCGAATTCTGCCGGGCCGCTTTGGAGTCACATGAACCAGCCATTGAGCGCTCTGAAGAACATAAAAGAACAGAAAGAAATGTTCATCAGGATTTAATAAAATGATGACCAACTCTGCCTGTACTCTTTATTCTGATTCGCTCGATTTACTTGATTTTGCTTCATACTTATTGAATCTTATAAGTCTATATCAAATAATTAACCCTCCCCTAGATATTTGTATGTTTAAAAGGGGAGCCTACTGGTAACTTGTTGTAAAGTTTCAGATGTATAAACCGGAAATGTAAAAAATGTTAAAGAAGTTCAACAGTTACAGAAGAAAAAACAAATTCGAATGTTTATTTAAAACTACAGCATTACACTTGATGACGTGTTTTTTGGGTGGAAAATGTACGTGGTGCTATTAAAGTCTATTTAATGGACAAAATGTGCATTAATATAAACAGTTATCACTCAAGTGTGTTTTACTTCCTTTCTCGTTTCCCAGACCAAATTTTTCCATTTCTTCATTTGTCCAGTACTGCGCCTATAAAAAGCCCATGCTTCGTGCTTCACGTCATTGTTTTCTGCTACCTTTTGTCATTGTTTGTTCAATCCGCATAATTCCAATTCTTCGCTATTCTCGCCATATTCCACTGGCCTAAAAACAGACATGCAGAGGGTTCTTTGTGTCAAGAGCGACTGTGTTAAAAATTCATAAACCGGCATAAACTTTCCCAGCAGGATAGGGAGCCGTTTGTTCTGCCAGGCCCTGATGGGAGTTGGATGATGGACAGGGATTGTTTGGGTCCGGAATATTTGCAGCAAAAGTCCAAAAATCAAAGGCTATGGAAATGCTGCCGAACGGAAATAGTGCTGAATGGTCGCAGCGGGGAGTGAAGTAAACCTGGTCTTTAATAGGATAATAGTCGTAAGTAGAGGCAGTGGGTACAGAATAGTTACAGCCAACACTAACACAATAAATAGGAGACATAGCTGTGGAGTAGATCACTGTAATTGTTAAAGTTAGATGAGAAGGCAAGCTGGCAGAATTGGCAAACAACCTCTTCGGAGCCTTGTTAAGCAGAGAAAACATCCCCCGGGAGGCTTCTGTGGACATTACGATCCAGCAGGTTAACTTTGCGAGTTCTGCAGCCACTAAACGATTCGTTTGGTTAGACAAAACTACCGCACACGCCGTAACACAATATTGTTTCTCCACCATCCACGGTGCTTGTCTTATCTTTTTGACTCATCGCAAACACAAATAAGCAACCATCACTGGGCTTCTGCACCAGCTTCGCGGTCTAAAACCCAAGGGGACCGAGAACTCGCCCCGTCCCGAATTACCTCGCTTTCAGCTCTACGCTGCGTAGCGAAACACGGGACGGCGCGAGAAAATAAATTCAGCTCTACTTTAAATAAATAGCGACTTTAGTCGCTCCAGATGCGGCGTGTGAGTTACAGGAAGCAGCCGAACGTGGTGGGGAGCTAATCTGTTAATCTTCAGAAAACAGTCTTTCGAAACAAATGTATCAAATGCTCCCTGCGGCCACTTTTTGGCGAGCCGCAAAGTGGGAAGAGATGTGTGGGATGTGTAATCTGTTTCATCTGCTGCGATGGTTTTTTAGCTGCTGGATTTAGCACTGTCTCGAATGTGCATCCCATTAAGCAACGGACTACAGGACACATACAATATGTGGCGACGCGTTGAAGGACGGATGGTGTCTCAATCCTGCCGGCCCTTTTATTTTTTGCCACGGAGATCACAGAGTCTGTTAGCCATCCTATTTTCCTACTCGTTATGTCATTTTTTATGTCACGTTTTTTTTTTTTTTTTTCGAACCGTTGATTAGCTGCACGTGCAAATATTTCGTCATTCGCTACACGTTTCTAGGCTTGGTAATTGGAATCCACAGCCCAGTCTGACTCAATTTGCTTCTTCATATGCAGCATGTGAGGTGACACCTGATATCTTTTTTAAAAATGTAGCTAAAACTCAATTTACTCATTTGCGCGTGCATGAATGCCGATCTGGCGTAAATGACCGTGGTTGGCATTTAGTTGCGCCCACAAAATTCCATAAACGGTATAACACCTTAGGTGAAACAGAGCCTTCTAAGCCTGGCTAAATCACTACTAGTTCAGACCATTGACGTGCCAGAAAAACTGTTACAGACGAGCCTATGCTAAATACATAGCGACGCCACCTGTGCAAATCACTGGTTGAGTCCACCAGGGCAATTATAAAGCGACAGACATCTATGCAAGCTTCCAAATAGGACCCCTGGTACGTCTACAAACTTCTCAGAGAGGTGAACGCTACACTGTTACAAGAAGAAGTTCCTTGAGGAACTTTTGAAGGTTCCTCAGATTTAAACTGTGGAGGAACCTTTTCAGTTATATCCAAATATATTTACATTTACATTTATGGCATTTGGCAGACGCTCTTATCCAGAGCGACTTACAAGGTTATTAGCATTATAGGTAGGCCAACGTAGTGTTGGAGTCTTGCCCAAGGACCCTTATTGGTGTAGCACAGACTGGCTGCCCAGACCAGGAATCAAACCCAGGTCTCTCACATGGGAGCCAATGATGTTACCACTGTACCACACCAACCACCAAATAAAGATCCTCTAGGAACCTTGATTCTAACGGGTTCTTTAAGGAACCGGATCTTATACAGAGGAATCTTGAAAGTTCTTCTGGGCACCTCTTTAAGCATTGGGGAACACTTGCGTTCTTGATGGATGAGCCCCTAGGTTCTTGGTGTAACCTATGAGGTTCTTCCAGGAATGACTCAGTTTAACAGTGATACCTGTGCCTCCATTCTGACAAGTTACACCCGTTCATGTCCTGCATTCATTCCGATGGGTTTGGCTCCTTCCAACAACACAATGCGCCATCACAGATGTCTACAGACGCCAAATTATGTTTGAGATTTTGCCATTCCGCCCCCAAGTCATTGCCCCACGTCATATTTCTGCAGCTCCAACATTAGTATTAGACCGGTGCACCAGGTTTTCTAGAACTTCAGTGTATATTTAACACATTATTGTTAACGTTACCGTTCTTACCACTGTGTGGCGTTGACGCTGCTGTCGGATGACTCCAGTCGCTCCAGATTCCCGCCTTCCTCGACCCCAGGATGCCTACTGGGTTACACCGCACCTGGACGAAGTAAACGGTTCCCGGCCTGAGCCCTGCCAACCTGCAGGACGTCTGGTTCCCCATGTCATCCACCACCTAGAGGGAGAAAGAAACCCAAACAAAAAACGTCACATCAAAGACCTAGACACATACTCACACACACACACACTTGACTGATAGGGCCTGTTTACGTTCCTAAAAACCAGACCATTCATGCTAGAATCCACAAAGCAAGCTGGCACAGGCTCGAGTGTTAAGCAGGAGACAATATTCTCTCGGAGAGACGATTCGACATGTATCCTCGAAAGAAGCCAGCACACACACATACACACACGTCAGCCTAAGACAGTAAATGATACAGTCAAACACACGCTTCATGCTGTTCTTCGGCATGCACTCCTACTTCGCCCTGAGAGGAAATCTGTTATGTATTACTTATTACAGCCTGGGTAATTGGACGGGTGAAGACGGCACCACCGGCTTACAAGCGGCGGCCGGAACCCAAGCCAAGCCAAGATCCTTCGTTCTCCTTTAACTTTCTTTCTAAATACTGCATATTTGAGAAGAGGGACGAGTTTCAAATGCAGGAATGT
This sequence comes from Duopalatinus emarginatus, assembly GCA_028565595.1. Lineage (NCBI taxonomy): Eukaryota > Metazoa > Chordata > Actinopteri > Siluriformes > Pimelodidae > Duopalatinus > Duopalatinus emarginatus. Next base: position 17,787,779 of record JAOVVF010000042.1, read on the forward strand.
CCTATGCCTCCGAGCGGGATAATAAGCACCGGGGCCCCATGTAATTATTTACAACCGCGACCGGCCTGATTCGGCCCATGTCCGCCATATCCCTTTCCTTTACAAAAAGCAACAAACATCCAAGAAGGCCGCAACCAACATGATCAAACGGATCGCTCCACGCTCCAATTCGTCACAGGGCCATCATTACAATTGAATACTTGAATGGTAACAGACTCGCTAGGTTGCAGCGTAGCAGGCGGGATGACAGGACAACGCGATGCGGAAGAAAAGCACCAACGTCACAGAACTTTCGGATGAAATAAAGGCGGAAAAGCTTTCACGATCGCATTTTGGGGAACGGTCAGATATCCTGGCAGAGCGATGACATTCAACAACAACACCAAAAAAACAGATATGTCAGTACGTTGTATTATGTGTAACCCAATCTCTCTGGCCTGCTCCGCAGAGAACCTGCCTTCTGATTGAAACCATATGAAGAACACAAAGAACGGTGAAAGCTTATTTCAAGGCTGTGTATCACGACGACACGAGGACTGGAAACCACGTGGCCTCCTGTTCCTGCTAGAGGTTGTGGTTTTTTTTTTTCGGAAAAGGACATTTCCAACCAGGCGTACAATGAAGAGCCTAGACAGGCACCAAGACAAAATCCTCAGAAGCACGTCTACAGATTTTGGGATCGCCGACCCGAATCGGCACACCGGTTAATGATTAAAGCTTTAAAGCTTTTAAGTCAGGTGTACATGGACAGGAAGATAATCTAGTGCAAGCAGTGATGCGGGCCTCATTTTCCTTTTCATACGTATATAATAACCTTGGAAGATTCTCATATTTTTTTTCCAAAACTCCAATTATTAGTTCCCTCCGAAAGTATTGGAACAACAAGACAAATTTGGTTTTTTGTTTCATTTTTGCGCTGCTTTCTTTTTTCATGTTTTTCAGGAAACATAAAAAAAATTACCAAAAATTAAGGCAGACTCTTGACATAGGCCATTAAACTGATGGGTAGAATCAATGATCTGATCAACTGAGGGTGTAAGTGGAAAAAAAAAGACAATTCTGCCAAAAAATGACTTAGGCGATTATTTTAGAAAGGTGACAATGTGCATATTTCCTGACATCACGATGTGTTGCACGACAATGTGTTAAACAACTTAAGGCACTTCTGCTGATAGCCCTATAGATATGCAATCTATATGTGTGTAAAAGTATAGGAACTGACAGCAAATTCAAAATTGTTTACTTTTCTCCCAGAGACAGAGTCTTAACTTTGGTTTATCCTTATTTTCGAAATCAAGTGCACCCCATTCATTAACAGACCACACCTGGGCAACATGAAACACCTGTCAGTCACTTTTCAAAACTTTTGGTCATTTGAAACATGGATGGGTTCAAACATGGGTTGTCATGTTCTGAGTTGTTTAACATGTTGAGATGTAAAGATAAGGAAATAAAAAAGTTAAATTCTCTCTAGCTGTTTCTCTCACATCCAAATGTGTATAACAAAAACGAATTTGGCGTAACGTTTTAATTGCGCTTTTTCTCAATATAACTCTTAACGTGAATCAAATACAACTTTAAACAATTAGCTCTAACCACTCAAACTGTTTTATGCACCGCCCAATATTTCTTGTATGTACCAGAGATTGCTAGTACCTGTCAGGTGTGTAGCTAGTACAGTTAGCCTGTTTTGCTAATCTGCCAGCAATACTTAGCATGTCAGATGTAATCCAATAACAATAAGCAACAAACAAGTATCTCTGAATGTCCTTGTGTAAATTTAAAATTAGCAAAATGGCTAGCTAAATTAGCTTCTGGATGTAATGAAGTATGGAATATATATATAAAATATATTAATATAATAACAAGAATATTTCAGTGCAAATCAAAATTGAGATTTGAAATAATTCTACATTATATATATATTAGGGCTGTCGAAGTTAACACGATAATAACGCATTAATGTGGTCTCAAATTATCATGATTAAAAAAAAATAGTGCCGTCAACACAAATTCCAATTTGGCCCTGCGATTCACCCGTAGTTCATGTTGAGGCTTGTCGCGTGCTGCTTCAGTAAGAGTAAGTCTGCGTCCGTACTGAACAGTACGCGAAAACAGTACGCGAGCGTGACTAGTGTGTCCGAATGTGCAGTATGCATCAAGCAGTTCGCAAAAAATGTTTAATAGTATTATTTCTATTAAGAAGAGTATGATTGAGTTGGTTTTGCTGTAGCACTTTTCTCTTGTCCCAGCAGTTTTTAACAAGTACTTTTAGCATAACATGTGTTCGCCATTTTAATTGTAACGTTTCACTTTAAAGCTATATTCATTTACATGGATTAAAAAAACGTGATTAACTGTATGAAATTTTGAGATTAGTCACGATTAAAACATTTAATCGTTTGACAGCCCTTATATATATATATATATTAGTAATTAAGGGGTTCCCTGTTAAGATCTTTATGTTTTTATTCTCTATTTATTCTTACAAAATTTGCTAACTGCTGAGCTACAATGGCAAAAACGAAGTCCTTGGCTCTAATTAAAAAAAAAAACTTTTTTGTTTTTATTAAACAGTCCTATAATACAAAGTCAGCAACATTCAAACAAATCTGGCTAATGAATCGTAGCAGTGGTACTGCTAATAATTAGCATAACTATGCAATTAGCATAGTGCAAACAAATCATACAATCAGGCTGATCACTTGTCAGCATCTTAGGTGAAGTAAACATCTTTCAAGTCAACTAATGAGGCCTTGTTTTTTTTTTCCTTCTCAGATTTCTAACTTTTATGTGGTAATTTTCCATTTATAGCCGCTTCCTGGCACAAGCGACGACATTTTTACAAGGTGCACAGCCGTAAATCTTTTCTCATTTCCCTGGATAATGGAACCTTGGTAACTTTAACCTAGGATATTCCTATCACCCTAAGGGAAGGTTTCGCATACCTGGGTGCCAAAATAAAGTCATGATTCATGGTGAAGCGGATGGTAAGCATGTGTGTTTCGTTTAGATGTGGGAGATTAGCATGGCTGCACAACTCTGTGTGGGGCAAAGCTTTCGAAAATAAATGGATATTCAATTTAATCACACTTTCGCCAGAGCTGTAAAACACGGTGGTGGTAGCATCTTAGCAATTAATGAAATTCCAGGGTGTTGGCGGTGCCTTCATGGATGAAATGCTAACTGCATAACATCCTAAGAGGTCTGGCAGAGCCTAGTTTTCTGTATTCCTAGACCTTTCATACAGAAGCTACGCAAGTCAGGGTGAATGATGAATCTCTGATTCTACCTCTCTAGAGAGAAAAAAAAAAGTAAAGCACCATTAGTTAAACTGTTAAAGCTCCAGGATATCCAGTTTCTACCTAATAAATCTAACCCCTTCTCCACAAATCTGATATCGCCGTGAATCACTCTGCTAGGTGTCTGCTCAAGATCCTGTAAAAATATCCCTAAATCTCTTAACTCCCACATGGCAGAGTTCCTGCTGCTCCAAAAGCCAGAGGCGTCCGAAGCCATTCGGCGACCTCTTGCATAAACCTTCGGCTACGCTAATAAAAACGCTGCAGTGAAAATCAATCGGCCATCAAATGAACAGCGCCGTCAATCATCTCGTGAACCCAACAACCGGTTCAAGCTACATGTCTGAATGAGGCGAAGAGTTTCATTTCAAAAAGGTTCAAATAACAGGCCGATTTCATGGCGCTACCTTCCAGTCGCTGCTGTCTTCAAGCCTGTAGCGGATCTGGTACTTGGCTTGGAAGAGATAGTCTTTGAGGGCGGGTGGAGTTCCCCAGCGTACGGTCAGCTGATCGTCCAGATCGCCCACACGACTCACGTGCACGTCGGCCGGAGGATCCGTCGTCACTGGAACAGAAGAAGAGAAGAACGTTTTGTATGGCTAAGCTTGTTTGTAACCAAAGGGCCATATTTTGTGTTCGCAAATCTGATTGGTCAGAAGGTGTTGGTTTATTTTTCGTAATAAAAAGCACGGATTGTTTATAATAAAGCATTTACAGAGACCGACCATATTTCATGCTCTTGAAACCGATTGGTCAGAAGATCGTGGTTTACTTTTTCTGTACCAGCCTTTGCAACTTGAAGCCACTTAGTTCTATAGGAACAAAGCGTTTATGGGGACCGTTTTTTGTGTTCTGGAATCTGATTGGTCAGAAAATGCTGGTTTACTTTTTGTAATTCAATATTACAATATAGTATAGTACTCTATTTTGTACTCTCGAATCTAATTGGTCAGGAGCTCCTGGTGTATGGGTTATTTTAAATAGGTTTTGTTTCTTTAGTAACAAAGCATTTATGGGGACCATTATTCGTGTTCTAGAATCTGATTGGTCAGAAGGTCCTGGGTTGTTTTTTGATCCAGTCTTTGCAATTAAAAATTGTTTCGAATATGTTTTATTTCTGCAATAACAAAGCATTTACAGGGACCTTATTTTGTGTCGTCAAATCTGATTGGTCAGAAGTCCTGGGTTATTTTATGTAATTTAAAGCATGGGTTGTTTCGAATATGTTTTATTTCTATAGTAACAAAGCTTTTACAGGGGCCATATTTTATTTTGTGTTCTGAAATCTGATTGGTTTGAAGATGATGGGGGGGGGGGGGGTTTGTTGTTGTTGTAATTCAAAGCATATGGGTTGTTGTGAGAACATTTTATTTCTATAGTAACCAAGCATTTATGGTGGACCATATTTTGTGATTCTTGAATCTGATTGGTCAAAAGCTCCTCGTGTGTTATTTTATATTTACATTTATGCCATTTGGCAGACGCTCTTATCCAGAGCGACTTACATTTTATCGCATTTATACAACTGAGCAGATGAGGGTCAAGGGCCTTGCTCAAGGGCCCAACATTGGTGGTTGTGGGATTTGAACCCCAATCTTCTGATATGAAGTCTAATGTCCTAACCACTGAGCTATGAGTGCCCTTATATAACTAAGGTAACAATAAATAGATAAAAAAGTGACACATAAAAAACAAAGTCGCATAGCTACAAAGAAATTTTCTCTACTTGGATGTCCATTTTAACATAACATTTATGGAAGGAGTCTCCAGTGTCAGTAAATATAGCATTACAAGCTCCACTTTCCTGTCTTTTAAATCTATAAAAGAGAGGACACGGGACGTGCTGCAAATTTTTCCACAACATTAGACCTAGCTATAAACTAGATAAATAAATAAATAATTAAGCAAATCGCTGTAGTATAAAAGAAATAAAAAAAGAAATAAATAAAAGCCAGTGTTTCTATTCAGTAAACATTGTATGAGGCAACGATTTAGTGACTCCTCAGTCACTAAAGTTCGAGAAACTTCTCCAAACTCCAAAAAGTTTATTTTTTCCCGTTTCTCGGTTGTACGCGTTCATCACATGTTCTCACATACATGTGATTAATTAAAGAAGGGGGGGGGGGAGAACGTTGCCGTGGAAACGTTTATTTTGCTTGCACGCTTCCGCTCGTTTCTTCAGAAGGATGACGGCTTGACGAGAATGGAAATGATGTAAATCAGATGCTACAGGCTTCACACTTCATCGCAACATCTCAGCCTAATTGAACACTTATGGGCGATTTTAGAGCACGCAGTCAGAACAGCGGCCAGCGCTGAGAGACGTGTGGAAGGAGCTTTTTCACATTCAGTGCAGTGGCTGAGGGCCTGTATAGCACTCTAAAGGAATTTGCATCGGTTCGATTATCGTGACCGTAGCACGTACGACACGTTTCCTTACGGGATCTGCTCCTAGATTGCACACTGATAACATCACCCAACACCGAAGAAGCCTTCAATTGTGTAGCGTAGCGGAGGCGTTTGGGTGTGACGCGTGCGTCATGCCTCTGGTATCACTAGTGCAACACCCACTTTCTTCTTCCAGCTGTTGCTCACCTCTGAACATGCCCCTGTTTCCAGGTGTGAGACGGAATTTCGCAGTCAGAACCAAACCGTCTTAAGAGGAATTTTTCCAGACTGTTTTTTTTTTTTTCGTATTTATCTATCGTTCTCATCAGAGACAGGATACACACAGCTCCACTCAGCTCTAAGCTCCTCTAAGCTCTAAGACCCCTGTGCTAAGACTGCCGAGAGGTCTGATTCTGATATTCGAAAATTTCCATGCGGGCAGAAAGAGAGAGAGAGAGAGAGAGAGGGAGTAGAAGGAAAAGTCAGTCAGGAGAAGGTCAGTGATCAAAGATAATACCACGCGAAGGCATTTTACAGACTTGCTTTAATGTTGCGTTGCCATTTAAACGTAGCCCAAGGCACGCCGCGCCATTCACATTACCGAAAGCCTCGTAAACTTCCGCTCTCGCACGCGAAAAACAACCCTGTGTGGAAACCGCGCTCGATGACACCAACAAAGGAGCGGGTGGGAGCGTGGCAATTTGTCACGCACTCCACCCAGCGCTCTCCTGTCGCCCAGAGTGACATATGGAATGGGGTCGGAGGTCGCGCAAACATCCGCGCACGCTCGTTCGCTCGCACACTCACACACTCACCCACGTCCAGGATGTCGAGGTTGATGACGTCTGACGTGGCGCTTCCGAGTTGGTTAGAGGCCTCCACCCAGATCTCATAGGGCGTGAACAGGGCGAGGTCGCCTGGGATGTAGCACGTGTACGGCTGCCCACCGCTGTAGTCGTCGCACTCTTTCTCCTGGCCGTACCACCTGCGCGAAAACAGCAAGGTTATTCGTCGTTACACGTTATCAGGCATCGGACATCATCATCATCATCATCGCCGCCGCGCCGAAGTGGACTCCTAGAGAGGCGTAGTTTGAGATTCGAGAAATTTCCTAGTCAGCGACCAATACAGAGCGGCTATATACAGTACGGCTGACGCGATTTGCCGGAACTTGAGCCAATTATTTCAGGCTCAATGAAAATGTATGTGAAGCATGCAGCGTCCTGTGGCCTCACGGCGTGAATAAGTGCCTCCCGCGTTCTTTTCTTCGCGTTTCAATAACCTCTTTTTGCTCATCAAAAGGATTAGCGCAGATCCGGTCTGAGAGCTTCTCAAACACCCACAAAATGCCCTCGGGCTAAAAGAATATCTAACGCGCTAAGCGAGAGAGAAAGAGAGAGAGAGAGGGAGAAAGGGAGGGAAAAAAGATGTGCTAATAATAAACCGCTCGCGGAAGGTTGCGAGTTCAAATCCCAGACTAAACATAAACACGAAGATCATCGATACCGCGTTTATTTACATAACGAACTTACTTCAGCTTGTACTTGAGGGTATATTTGGTCTTGATGAAGGTCTCGCCCTGACCCCCAGGAGCCCATTTGCAGGTGAGATCCTTGGTGTTTCTCGACCAGCACGTGAGGTTCACCGGTTTCTCAGGCGGCACTGGAGGAAGCAAAACAAACAAAGTAATGAAATACGCGAACAAACAAAGCGAGCAATACAGTTTCATCCCGAAACATGAAGCGAATACGGCTTATCCAAACACAGATGATGTCTCGGGACGTCTAGAGAAGCTTTCCATCAACAACAGATCCTAATCTGCGCCCGCAAATTAAAAAAAAAAAAAAGCCCAAACCAGATACGTTAAAAAGGGCAGAGATGAAAAAGCAGATTCGAGCAGAGCGCCTGAAAATAATGGCCCGGCTTAAATATTTTCAACAGCGGATGAGCGTTTTCAGCTGCCATCCTCGATTAAGTTCGGGACAGGCGCCAAGATTCCTTTCAACTGAGAACAAAAGGCAGGCGGTAGAAGTGTCGGAGGCTGATTAAGGCTAGAAAACGGCGAGGACGAGACCGAAGAGCTCGGAGTAACGGAACATGGCACTTCTCGTCCCATGCTGTCGGCCTGACGGGACGACCAGGCGAGGAATTTTTTCCATCCTCGTCTTTCCTGACGCCGAACGGCTGGAACGGACCTCACAGGTGCCAAACGAATGGTAGCGGAACAAAGTTAATCTCGCACACAAGTGTGTCTGTCCACAAGGGTTGATGGAAAGCTTCAAGATGTCACAACAACGACTTCACCGATCAGAAACTGACAGTCTTGACTGAAGGCTTTTACGAACATCTAGGAGGAAATTTTGACATGCTATTTTTCCTGACACAGTTCGACGGGAACAGTAAGCGTTCGCAGCTGGAAGTTAGCGGTAATGATCGGTCCGCGCAACATGGCCGACGTTAAAAGGCGACAGCTGTGCCGGTCGTAACCGTGTCGTGTCGCAGGCTACTAAACGTTTATGACGCTCTTTGGAGACGGTATCAAATCTGAACCCGACTTCAAAAATTCCTATTTTCCTATTGGGAAAAATTACGAAACAGTCGGAACAACATCCTGTTGATTGTTTGTTGGGTGCAAAAGTTTGTGCACCCCTGAGAAAGCCGAGAATACATCAATTCTTTTTTTTTTTATTATTTTGCAGGTTTTCTATAATAATCATACTAATAATAGGGGTGCTGTAAAAAACGATTCTTTAAAGGATCGCGATACCTATTCCTGGCGATTCTGAAAATGCTCAAAAATCGATTTTAAAATGTGTTTAATTTTTTTTCTTTTTTGACGCTCCTACTCCCGAGTGGACTACATATGGCATTATGTGTCCACAAGGCCACAGTAGAAGAAGGCCGTCTAGGCCACCGTACAGCAATCTAGTTAGCAGCTCCCTTGCTAGAGGAGTCCATTTAGACAAAGTGATGCAAAGTGATATAAACGCAGTAACGCACTATGACTTTAAAGTCTGTGTTTTATTTTCAGTTAAAGGTTAATGCACTGTAGTAGACTGAAGTCTATGTTTACTTTTGTATTCATATATTTTGAGTTATTTGTTTGTTTAAAAATTTTTGTCATTTAATTGAACCTAATACTGGTCATTTCATTTACAGAATTTTATCACAATCGTATTTTTGGTATAAATATAAAATGATGCAAAAAGATTTGATACAGTAAGGAACCTAAAAGTATCGTTTTAAATAAATGTTTTGTTTGTTTACATTGTTGTTTCATCTTCTCAATCGTATAATTGAAAAAAAATTATAAAACATTTGTAAAAAAAAAAATCGTTCCTGAACTGAAAATCCATTCTGAATCGAGTCATGACTTCAAAAATCTGAATCGAATCAAATCACCAGACACTGAATGATTCGCACACATAATAATAATAATAATAATAATATTTTTATAAAACAACGGTAATAAAATATATAATACTTAAATAATATAAACTAATATAATAAATTAAAAAAAGAATAATTATTATTGTTATTATAAAACAGCAACAAGAACAACAATACAATTTTTTTTTATATTAATGAAAAGAAACAGTGACTATTACCGAGTCACTGGATACACCGACATACCATTGTGTATAAATCGTAAAATACAACTACTGCAAGACCTGCGAAACCCAGAGGGTTTACAAACTTTTGCACTCGACTCTATTGCTACACATAAAAGCGTCTTAAGTATGTTTGAATCTACGTATGCTATATGAGATGAACAATTTTTTTTTTATTATTTGTTTGTTTGTTTCAGATCCAGCCATTCACGCCAAACGCACGTTGACGATCCGGAAAACACAGAGACGTATAATAATAAATAATAAATGTACTATTCTGGTCTTGGTGGTCTATTCAGCCTCTTAAAAAGGTTTCCCATTCTCATCGCTATAAAACGTCTAGCCTAGGAGCAGTAAATCACAGTAAGTGGCAGGATAAAACTATGCCTAGCCGTTTTTTTGACTTGTTCCTACTAGCCATAGCGTCGTAGATTTTTATGACCAAACACCTCTGCTGTCTCTTTGTTTCCATACCTGGCATAGTTTTTTTTTTTTTTTTTTTTTTTACGAGAGCACAAAATTATACGCCCCGGTTCGCTCACCTCACCTTGACTGACTTGCCGTTTAATCACAGGGATTTCGAGAAATGAAAGACTAACCGAAATGATGGTCTGCTTCATTTCAGGGTTGCCAGGTGTGCATGACAAAGAGGAGTCCAATGACCAATCAAAAGCAGCTATGAGAAAGGCTAAAAATCGGAACAACGCTAAGTTATACCTGTTAGCCAACGATACGGGTGACGAATTAAAGTAAAACTACAAGATTAACATGTTAGATGTCAGTCCTCATCCGAGTTCACAGCGAGCGCTCGTATCAATACGGGGTGGAGCCATTCCACAAAATACCACGGCCTCTGATGTCTGATAACGACCTATAGTGGCGTCTTTGTTCCAAAAAAAACTTGGCACCAAAACCCGTCGCTAGTTTTCCTTTAAATCGTCAAAATATTGAATTACTACTAGAAAAACCTTCGCTTCAGGAGAAACCATTGACCATGTGGTTAAAAACTAGCCTGAAGGCCGCTAATACTTCTGAAACATATACGTAACATATACTTAACACCACTTTTAGCTATTACTACCTATTTTCAAAATAGGCCACGCCCACAATTCCGCCCTAGCCAACTTTAGTCAGCATTCAGCCGTCTACACCTTTTGTCCCGGGTTATTCCACACACACAAGCCAAGCCAACACTTACTGCCGACGTAGAGACAGGACCCGGCGAGGACGTGCCCCCCGCCGCTGTGACACACCAGGTTGTCCCCGGAGCGCTGCCGCGAGCCGCTTAGGTTGCTCAACGTGACGCTGAGGACGCTGGGGCTGAGTATGCTGTAGGTGTTGCTGGGAAGCCGCCGGCCGTTCAGCGTCCAGTAGAGCGAGCCGGCGTGCAGGCCGTGGTCCGTGCCGACGGAACACGTGGCGGTCAAGCTGGCGCCGATCCGGAGGGCCGGGTCCTGAGGGTGCACGCTGGCCATCGCTGCAGGGACGGATACAGGACAAGAGCGTCGACAAAGCACGTTAGCCTCTTGTGTTTACTTTAGCTACACCGCGTCTGCACTGATTTTTCGAAGCGTGACCGCCTTCGTCCAGAATGTTAACGCGCCGAGACTGGAGACCCCTTCCGTAAACATACGAGCTGACATTATACAATATACACAAATACCCTCCGACCAATCAGACGCGAGAACACTACATTAAGCCCGGGCCGTTTCTCTGTACGTTCTGTAAATACGAAGCGTCCTGGACGTTCTTCTTATATTCGAACCTTGACCGGTGATATTTTTTCGTAACTTCCGTATCGTTACATAATCTATAAAAACGCAGACATGTATTGATGATCTGTATGGACCGTTTTGTCCCTTCATGCTGCTCCAGTATGGTCATTTTGCCACGTTTCATGGCTTAATACATCCCATCGTATCCTCGTTCTCAAATGTTTTACCTCTACACACAGTAGTTACTCAGGGTTCTCCTTTATCACTATGCTGAAGTGCCAGAAAAACTGGTCTCATCCACCTATCCATTTGTATATCTACAGCTTGTGGGGACCTATTCAGGAATAGACCAAGGGCACCAAAGGTATCGTGGTTGGTGTGGTACACTGGTAACATCATTGGCTCCAATGTGAGAGAACTGGGTTCGATTCCCGGTCTGGACAACCAGCTTGTGCTACGCCAATAAGGATCCTTGGGCAAGACTTCTAACACTACGTTGGCCTAACTGTAATAGCATTAACCTTGTAAGTCGCTCTGGATAATAGCGTCTGCCAAATGCCGTAAATGTAAATGTACCAAGTTTCCTAGCACTATCTACTGAGCGTAGATAGAAATACGTAATGATAATGTCAAGATTTGTGCGTCAGTATGAACAACCCCTGGGACACCTACAAACGTCTCCGCTATGCGTGCCTCATTTTTGACGCGTCACAACCGCTCTGATTGGGTTGGCCTCGCCGGACAGACATCCAGAGACTCCACCAAACTATGTTTAGAGGAACGTTCCCATTTAAATCACCAGATCTCGGAATTGTAGACCGTCCAGACAGGATGATTCTACAAACTCGTGGGGGACCTACCAAGGATTAGACCGGCGTACCAGTTTATCCGGCACTTCGCCGCTCACTGCTGGTTGTTTCCTCGCGTGTCCAAATAGGAAGACATGGCTGTCAAGCGTCGTAAGGGAAAAAAAGACTAATAAAAGGTCCCGCGAGGTTACCATCGATGAAACGTTACCTAAACCAAAGCAAACACGCGGCGGCTCTGGTTAAATCCCTCGGATTAGGTACAATTCAGAAGGGTGCAAAAAAGAGGAGCTACCTCTGACGGTGTCATTCAGCGTTCAGCATTCAGCACCGGCGCGTTAAAAGGATACGATCAGGCCTAAGGTCTTTCGCCTATACACGCATTTGTGTCTGTTTATGTTAAACGGAGGCCCGGGGAAAACCACTCTGGCTTTCAGGGGAAGAAAAAAAAAAAACGTGTGTTGCCACATTCTCAAGGGCCGTTGAATCTCACACCTGACGGAGAGGGTGTGAATGTAGCTAACCTTAATTTGCGGTAATTAGTCTCTGCCTGTTTTTTTTTTCTTCTTTCACACCTGTGCATGACACGAAACGGTTTGAGCAGCGCGTTTATTGTTATGACTGCGCCGCAGAATCCCCGGCGCAGACGAATTATCGTTAGGATTAACACCTGAATCCAGCTGGACTCGAATAAACAGAGGACGACGCTGGGGGAGGATTTTGTTTTCTCTAGAAATTTCATTAGAGCTGCGCGTTGAAACCGTTTGTCGATCCAGTTTGAAGGAAAACACACTCACACACACACACACACACACATGGCAGAATCTTTGGCACTGAATTAACACCTAGGATACCGAACGAACTGCTTTGTCTAGCGCCAGAATAACCGGTACATAGGCTGTTGCTGGGTTTATAACGGTGTAGCGTTCGTTTAGCTGGCGTTCCGTCTGACCCCTGGTACACCTACAAACGTCTCTGACAGGTGACCTGTTTCCTGATGCTCTAATTTCCCTTATAGTCGTATAACTACGTGGGCATCCTATCTGACGCTTTACACCAGGATTCTTTCTGATCGGTGTCTTCTGGCAGGACAGTGCATTAAGAGACACGTCCAGAGACGGCTAAGTGTTACGGTTTAAACGTTTCAGTGGTTCACAGGTTCAAAGACGTCTGGGATGCCGTGCAGCGCGCTGTGGAACGCAACAGGACTGTGGAGCGTTCTGCAGGAAGTACGGCGTTCCGTGCCTTAGGAACATTCCTAACAGGGACTAGACCGGCGTTCCGGGTGTTCTAACACTTCAGCGTAGGTATAAATATATAAATATACATTAAATGTGGAACGATTCCTCTTTTGCAGTCAGGATTTGCCGACTGTGTCCGACTGAACGCTCCGTGTCCGATTACTTTACTGCATTTGGTCGTATGTGTTTGTGTACCATGTGACTTTAGTTAATGGTGCCCACTGATAATGCGGAGTGATGAGTAATGATAATGAGTGGTTTATTCCCTCGGGAGTGAAATGAGTCCTAGGTGTAGGTGTTAATGCTCATTAGCTGGGTGCTGTGGGAAATTAATTAAAGCTGAGCACTTTACACACACACACACACA
>JAOVVF010000042.1:17801308-17819370 GCA_028565595.1 Duopalatinus emarginatus
ATATACATGCATACATAAATACACACACACATACATACATATAAAACATGCATATACATATAAACACACACACACACACACACACACACACATAGGACTGTAATGAATTAAAGTGTGACATGTTCAGACCTTGAACTCGCACCCACTCCCCCTTTTTTTACCTCCATGGTGCAGAACTGATGCTGAGGGGTATTTATGTGTGTGTGTGTGTGTGTGTGTGTGTGTGTGTGTGTGTGTTGTGCAGCTTATCTATGCACGCGCTTGTGTCAGAAGTTTTCTAAACGGAGTCCTTACACTCCAGAACGCACGCATACACGCGCGCGCGCACGTATACATACACATATATATATTAGACGCACGCACGCACGCACGCGCGCACACGCAAAAAAAAAGAAAAAAAAACAAAAAAAAAAAAAACTCCTACTCACGGGTGGAAGGGTGCGCGCAGTGTGCGCCGGGAGCGCGCAGCATGAAAAACAATAAGACGAGCATATCCCGGTACGCGCTTCTGATCATTCCCTGGAATTCCGGGCCCTTTCCCTGGTAATGGTATTCCTCCTGGGACTGGAGATCTCTGGGAGCTCGGACAGGACGTCCCCGGGCTGCTTCTTCTCCCTGGGAGGTGTTCCTACCGCAGTCTGGACTCACTTTGTCTTAAGTCCAAATTTAAAAAAAAAAAACGAAGGGGCAGGAAGGCAGGAAGCCAGCCTATCCTATCCTATCCTATCCTATCCACCGTGCTTTTTTTTGACGCGATAACCCCGCGCTGGCTCGCTCGCGCTCCTCCGTGCCGTTTGGTCATCGTTCCGCAGGACGCGTCCAAGTTTATGAGAAGCACAGTGGGAGCACTGGTGGGCGGGGCGCTCGGGCTCAACAAGCCCCTCCCCCCTCCTCCGCCCACCCTTCCTCGTCCTCCCTCCTGCTGTCTTTCTCACTCAAAATCAACTCAACTCACTCGAGGTCCTCGCCACTGCGCTTCCTCCCATTCCACTCCATTCCCATTCCATTCCTTTCCACCCCGTCTCCTGGAATGAAAGCATGTTTTCCTGGGGGCCATGGGAAACTCACTGAGGTACATCACTGACTGATGGGCTTCCAGCCACATTCAAGCGCAGAATGTTAAGATTCACAGCTGTAAGGTCGACACCACGCTCGTGTCTTTGGGGCCCAAATTTATTTCTAACACTAATTATTTACAACATATTCAGTTTTTATACAATATTAAAGTCATTGTAGTTAGGAATTGGTGAGGTGGTTAAGGAAGCGTCACACATTTCCCGCCACTCTCGTTTGGTAGTCATTACTGAAAATTGAAAGCGACCCGATTTCCGATTTGGTCCCATTCTGACTTTCCGTCAGTCTAAGAACTATAATTGACAGCGTACACAAAACATTTTTGTAATTTCTGCTTAATGGGCAATCAAAGAAATAAGGCTGTGCACTCTCGCTAGCTTTCGCCACTTTAGCCTCTTTGTGCCATCTGGGGTGAATAGCAACAAAGTAACCACTTGCAGCTCCGCAGTCATGTCTTGTTGGCCTAAATTTTGGAATATTTATTATTTACAATCTATTTACTGTTTACAGTATATTAAAGTCATTGTAGTTAGGATTCATTGGGAAAGCGTCACACATTTCCGCCACTTTCGTTGGTAGTCATTTCTAGAGATCGAAAGTGGCCTGATTTCCAATCTAGTCTTATTCTGACGTTCACACATCGTACACATTTTTTTTTTTTTTTACTTTTTCTTACTGGAAAATTATAGAAATAATTTTGTCTGGCTGTTGCAATCACTACCTTTCGCCACATTAGCCTCTTTGCCTTTGCTAGCTTACTCCAAAACAGCCATATTCAGCTTGGTGATGGTGTTTAAAATGTTTCTACATTCGTTGTAAAGATTGTCCTCCATGCCTTACCTTGGTCGTTCAGCTGTTTGCATCTTCACTCTAAGTATCTGCCTGGTTGTTGGACACCACTGATTATCAGTAAGTGCATTAACCTGGTTGTCCAACCTAGGACTCAATTACACCTGGTGAGCAAGGTTAATCTTCTGGCATGTCCTTGCTATCCACACAATTCCAGCTCACTGTCTGTATTGGTAAATTGCATGTAAGGCAACAGTGGTCAAATGTTAAAAATGCTCATAAGGCCACACTGGTACCGAAACATATCTAGGCCACTTCTGGGATTGGTAATTGTCCAGTTGTACATCTGGCACTTTGAAGGTCGCTGTGAACTGCCTGGGTTGTAGCATCTACATCTTGACATCATTCCGTACCGTATGTGAGCAACAAAAAAGTGAACAAATAGCCCAGATTGCGGCACTATCAAGTTCACTATCTGGGTAAGTAGGAGGAAACCACAGAACCAGGATGAAACCCTCATGGAGACTTGCAACATACTAAAAAAAAAAAAACGTGACCTGATGTTGCAAAGGTATACCACCAATGCACCACTACTAATTCTGTATTAAAATAAACCTTTGTGTATGTTGTGAACGTAATCGTCTGCTACATCGACAATCCAAGATGGCGCCTTGTATCATTTCCTGTATGTGTAATTTTAGTTTAATTAAGTGAGAATTATAGTTTTAGTTCGATTATCTTTAAAAAGTTTTTTTTTTTTAGAGGCAAGGGTTTTGTTTTCCAGGCCGAAGTAATCAATGGTTGTTTTTGTACTTTTTCTTTTACCTTTTCCCCAAATTTTTCCTTTTTGTATTTTCTTTCAAAAACTCAAAAACTGGAATGAGTGTCCAAAATTGTCATCATTTTTTTAAAAATAAATACAATTGAAACTAATAAGCAGTCAAATTCAGAGCACTGCACCAGCTGAGATGTTAAAAGTGTAGTTGCAACCAGTTAGACTAGTTCATTTTTGCTAATAAAAAATATTGGTATATTTCCAGAGGAAATAAATTCACGCTGCCATTCTTCACTACGTTACGGGTTCATTTAATACCGCACGTGTTTATTCAGTCTTGGGGAATTTACTGTCTTATGCAATCTACCTGAGAGCCAAAACATAAAGTTATCGCCTCAGCAGTTTTAAAGAGACGAGACGCTAGCATGCTTTGAGGTTTGATCCAGAACGAGACGGGAACGAGACGTTCTTTACTCTCAAAATTAGGCCGTTCTTAGATCATATTTAAAACGTTAATATCATTTAATGTAGACCACGAGAATTTAATCGGATATGAAAACAATGCAGACTCCGGGCTGTACACAAGCATTAGGAGTTTTGACTCGAGATTCATCTGGAGGACATCTGGTTGTCTTTTTTTATCCAGTCAGTTGTAATTGTTAAGTTATGTAAATTACACTAAAAGGCATGGGAAAAAAGGACTTTTGCGGAAATAGGAAAGCCTATTACACAAAAAAAAAAGCGTGGTATTGCTGATAAAGGAGAACATGGGACACGACCTATAATATGCAAATGAAAAAAAGGCACGATGGATTATATGCAAATGGAATACAAAGTCAAATATTTTCCTTTACTGTGTCCCATTTATTTGTGGAGGACACAAGACCTTTGATTTTGTCGCTTGTAATTATTGCGTTTTGTAAAATTATAGACCAGGCAAAAGTGAACCAGGGGGTAAAATCATTGTCTGTCTGTACGGAATCTGTTATAAAAAAAAAAAAAAGGTTGAAAGGAGAAAGAGAGAGAGAGAGAGAGTGAAGCAGGCCTAAATGAAAATCAGGTTCATCAGTGGAAACACAGCCGCTAGCCTCTGTAGATGTCATGACCACAGTTTGACTAATGGCAGCTGCGGGTATTCTGAGTTGGACGACTTGGCTAGTGACTCACATGCCAGTGAAAGTGTATGTGTGCTGAAACAATAACCGTAGCGCCTGTCTTGTCCGTGGGTCAGCGAGACACAATGCGCCACATTATCCGCAGCAGACAAGCCCCTTGTTCGGCTTACGTTACTTTACCGCTCGTCTCGTGTTAGCCGCGTCTGGTAAACGAGTGAGTAGACTTCCTTTCCTGTTACTACCCAAAGTAAGAACGTTGCTATTCGAGGCCCTTGAATAGGCCAAGTACAATACATCATGCAGAGTTATAGCTCTTCAGGGAAAAGCTATGTCATCTAAAAATGAATGACACAGCTGAAATCTGGATGACCAAACGCTCCTTTGTTCCAAGTATTTACAGACTGTCTGAAGGTCTTTCAAACGGACAAAAAATTTCCACAACCCGTTTTTTTTTTTGACATCCTTTGAGTATCCAGATCTCCTAATGTTATAGCTCAGACAGGCGTTTGGACGGCTTTAGTCAACAGGCTTGTCCAAGACCAGGACTAAGCCAAGGCCAGAAGTCAAGTCAAGTCAAGCTCCAGCCTAAATGAAAGCCAGGCTGAGTCAAAATCGAGACCCAAAACCACCAAATCCTTTGGAGGACCAAGCTACTTGGCCGGGTTCATGCATTGTACCACATTGTTTTCAAGAAGAAAGTATAACTTGTCTCAGGAATATGATTCATCCCGTAAGCAAGAGCAATGCCCACGTCCGAGGACAAATCCAAGGCCGCCCAAGGTCGCACGCAAGCCAGCCATAGAAATGTACATTTTGATGGGCTTAACTGTGTTATGAGCACAACGTCTTTTCTACTTATAATTGCCAATTATTTGAAATAACGGCTACTTAGACCTGGTTGACCTGATCCAGCACTTTATTCAGACGAGGCAGGTTTGTTATCAAGACCAAGATTTGATTGAATGTAGTTCAGTCTGTGGTACATTTTTGTGGATCTCCAGCCTTTCAAGGTCTTTAAAATTTTTAACTGTGCTATATAAATTAATACTATTATTAATAGCGCTATTATTACGTAATACTCTGTAAAACTTTGTAGAGCATTAGAGCGCAGTCGATGCTTTTTCAGAGATTCACTGAAGAAACAGAACTGACATCTCTGGCTTCGGAGATGTTTAGCGCAGCAGATTTTGTTGATTGGGACAGATGTAAGTGGGTTAGGGTTGTTATGCGGAACATAAGGATCTCGCTGTCAGGTAAGCGTTCAACCTTAAAAAACACTAACAATCTTGTGTTATGTGACTTGACAGATTTTGGAAAGCCTTCTACCATAACTTTAAAAAAAAAACACACATCAGGGACTCCACTCATTGGTTTCTTCCCTTCTTCTTCCTTCCAGCTCTGCCCTTTGCTCCAAATGTGAACTGATTCATGTCCATTCAGCACTATAGCATGCTAGAAGAATGTGTAATATTTGTTTCCAAATGTCCTGCCAGGAAAAAAAAAAAAACAAAAAACAATAAAAGAAGCACCTAGCTGGGAGTGAGATGGTAAACCAAAATGCGAAGTTTTTTTACATCTCAATTTGGTGACGTTGAAACGTATGGAAGAAATAACAAATAAGAATTTGATTAGAATGCTGACTAGGACCTTGCTTGAGAAACCCAATGGGAAGCCAACAATGTACCCAATTACGTGGTCTGAAGATACGCCAGCTTGACTGTATCCAAGTATGAGACTTTTAATAACGTTCAGTTAAAAATCATTTGCGGTAAACAAGTCGGATTCTATGAGCCCATCCATTCTCCAGAAGCCCTTCACTGAGACAGCCGACATGAACATAATGAGACGGGTTTGGGGGGGGGGCGGGTTAGCGGGGGTCGACCGAGCATTGGCTATTTGGGATGCAGTGATTTAGTGGGTGAACACTAGCATGTGGAACACATTATCCCACCGTAAAGTTTTCAGAGGCAGGCGGGGAAAGGGGGGGCCGGGGAGGGTGGGTTTTTTTGATATTCACTCCAGGATCTCAAACCCAGTGTGAAAGTCTGGCTGCTCTGTTTTTTTTTTTGACGCAACATGAGGTCGATATGAAGGAACGGTAACAACGATCATCCAGCGCATGGCTGAACCTTAATCCGAACCCAACCCTCCATTATATTTCCAATAAACACGGATGGGGCTACAGTGCGCTCCCTGGGCTCATCCTAAATCAGGCTGTTTTCCTTCTAATGCAGGAAGACAGTTAGCGACCCCAGTGGAGCAATCCTCATTGATTGGGAGAAAGTGTTTGTTTGAAATGAAGTCAAGGCTTTCCAGGATGTAGCTGTGCCACGTTTACACGCCATAAAGTTTTGATACACGGTATTAGTTACAGGGTTATCTAACAGGGACAGGAGTGTCCGCGAGAAGCCGACAAGACAGTCAGATTGCGATTTGTGACAGGACATCCTTTCACATAGTTTCAAAAGTCAGCTTTGGCATTCTCTGCAATAATGCGTGACAGATGCACGACGATTATCTACTGGCTGCTGGTGGTTTTGAGCAAATGTATAAACAGGAAGTTGGTTGAATTTTATAATAATATCCCTGTATTTTAAACAGAAACTTAAATATTATATATTATATAATACATTATATATGTACATTATTCCAATATTCTAAAGTTAGAATAACGTTTTAAAATGGGCTTGTTTGTTTATAGTCGTTTACTAAAATTATAAAAACCTAATGTTAGGTTGTTACGTTACATTATGTTAGGCTATGTTACATTAATTTACATCATTATATTATGTTATATTACATAATTGTGCTACGCTGTTGCGTATTCATGTTATATTACGTTACATCATGTTATGCTAAATCACTTTATGTTGTTATTGTACACCGTATTACGTTATGCTATGCTATGTAATATTATGTTACATTGCGCTGTTATGTTACGCCATGTTACGCTACAATGAGTTATTTAAAAAATAAGGAAAGAAATTTAGGTTTGTAGGAATTTTTAGGGACGTGCCATGATTTGTAAAAGCATTTTTGTCATAATTTTACTAAACATGGCGCACTGCAGAACTAGCATAACGTAATTTCTCTAATCTATACGTTAACTTTTTTTCCTGGTTCTCTACTGTTCCATTGTGCTGTGTCATTGTGTCAACAAGAAATCAAAGAGGAAATCTTCAAATCTTTGCACAGTCATTAGATATACTGTCTGGGAATTCACCAAGCTGACTTCCTCTTTATTTTTTTGCTAGCGGTTCCTCGTTGCCGGTCCTGTTGTTTCTCGTTGCAGAATATTTCGAAGAATACTGTGTGCTAATTAGACGCAACAAACACTAAAACAGTGGGGATAAGGGCTGTAAACGTGGGCATAAAAACACATGTATGTTGTTTTTACAAAATAAATTACCCTGACATTTAAAGGCCACAGAACCACAACTGCACATATTAAGAATTTACAGTTTTGTTTAAATTAAGTGAACCGTATAACTTTTTTTCAAAAGTTGTTTAAGAACAACAACAACAGATAACATGCAAAAAGTGAATTTTAACATTGGTCACATCACAGGAACCTGTTAAGCACAGTTCCACATTATGTATTATATTTATTTATTAGATTTATTACTGAGTTCTTATAGTTATATTATTACGTTATGACAAAAAAATTAACAGGCCTGTAAACAATGTCAACTGTCAGTTTTATTATTTTTAGTCATAAAAAAAAATACAGGACCAATAAATATTATAGATATTATGTAATATTATATAATCTAAAAAATAACAATTACAAATTATGATTGCAAGCAGCTGAAGTGCTGTCAAAATTTGTTGTACTGAAGCTTTCAAATTTTAGAATGTACACTGAAGTGCCAGAAAAACTGGTAAATGAGCCCATGCAAAATACACAGGCTGGTGGTGGCTCCATAATGTTATGGGGTTTGTTTAATTGGCATTCCATGGGACCCCTGGTACATCTACAAACCTCTTGTGTCCTGAATTCATTCTAATGGGTTTGGACTTTTCCAATAGGACAATGCGCTGCCACAAACTATCTAGCGACGTCAAATTATGGTTAGAGGAACACTCAATTCAGGCAATTCTCACCTGTCACCAGATCTCAACGTTATAGAACACATTTTGGATGCTATGCAACATGCTGCGAAACACAGAAATCCTACAACTATAAATACAATACCAAGTATTAGACTGGTGTACCAGATTTTATGGGCACTTTTTTATTTAGAAAATTAAAAGTATTGTTGAATGCAATATACAGGATGTCTCACCCAAGCTGTGGGGAAGGATCATGGCCTGTTGGCCATGTCCCCCTATGGTGGCCATAGCTTGTGTCTAAAATCAGATCATCATCTGTTAAATCGTTTTAATTTTATATAGGTATTTCCTTACTTTGAATAATACTTTAATGCAACTTATCTAGAATGAAAAAGATGTAGAATGGTGTATATAATATGTAAAAGTTTCTTTTATGTGTATGGAGAAGGGTCATTTATTCCATCCTTTATTCGTTTACTACTAATTTACTAACAAAAAAAAGTTATTTATATAGTCAGGTAGCTTATTTAGTTGTTAAAGTGTATTGATTTATTGGTTGTTGAATTTCTATACAAATTTGTAAAACAATGGAGGTATTGATGGTGCCAATAAATTTCTACCATTTCCTTATGTACAACAAATATCAATTCATGCATTTAATAATCTTCAGTACAGAATTATTCTAGCCATGGTTCAAGTCATGGTGGGTCTGGGGTCTATCTCAGGAATAACAAGAAATGAAGCAGGACCACATCCATGTAAGTCCATATCACACACATTTACACCGAGGACATTTAATTGTATTTAATAAAAAAAAAAAGCAATGGGTAATTTATTTATCAAACTCAGACATTGTATGTTACTCAAAAGTAAGAAAAAGCCCATATAAAATGAAAACGGTTTGGCAGACGATTATCCAATTTCAGACACAATCTTAAGGGAACAAGAGGGAACCAACACTTTCGATCAGCGTCGATCTTGTCTGCTCTCTTAGACTTAACTTTGAGAAGGTAGGTGTGACACATTGAACTAATCTAACGGTTAAAATTTTGTAAGGGGTGCCGTTCATGGGTGAAAATAATTCACTGACTTGATGCCCAGTTTTTGTTTCAATTTTTTTAAAACTGGACAAAAATCGCCTCTATTGAAGAAAATTGACTGTGTTAACAGTTGAATTTATAGAGTTAGGCTGGCATGAAGCATACCACTGTTTCTATAGTGAAATCCTAATATACTAAAGTATATTTTATTGATATTTCAGACTTTACTTGCATAGTATTATTGCTAAAATTGGATTTTTGTATTATAATTTAGGTACACTTGATTTTTTTTCCTCCTCACATACTTTTTTAATTTGACATTTCAAATCTACAGATTCCTTGTTCTCTGATCCAGCCAGTGACTAAATGCTATATATGAAGAAAATGAGCTCGGCTACATATAAAGCATCTGGTCAGATTTTATTTTTCCATTCTATCAAATGTGTGGGACAAAAAAGTATTAACTACCCTGCCTCAGTAATTCATCAGCTCTTACCGGCTTCATTTCAACATTTTAACAGTTCAGGCTGGTGGTGGCATCGTGACGGTGTGGGGAATTTTTTCTTAAGCCACATTAGACCACCTAATATAAATCATTCGAATGTCACAACCTGCCTGAATATCGTTCCTGACAATATGCGACTTCCGTCATTTGAGCGTTCCAGATCTCAAAACTGTGGACTGTTCTGCAGGAAGTATGGTGTTCATTGTCTACAAAGCTTGTGTAGTCTGTGCAATGTTGTATTCCTGCAGTCTTATGCCAGCATGGGGGAATGGACCTACCAAGTAATAGTCTGGTGTACCAGTTTTTCTGGCACTTTACAAATAAACGGATTAACAATTAAATCATGATATTTTCTTTTTAAACTTTTTATTACTGGCTTCATTAATCTTATTACTACTTTAACAATGGCTGCAATCCTTTGAGGAAACAAGGTCAAGTAAACAGCATCACATTGCCGTTAGAGGGCAGCAGGAGCACAGTAAATTACCCCCAGCGTGGCACCACCATTCATACCGGTGAAAGCAGTGAGAATGATACATTTCAGTGCTTCCAGGAACTCAGTAAAACATTAACATGCAAATGACTGAATGCTTTGGAAAAGGAGACTATGTCAAAGGTAAAGGTTACACTGGGTCGTATGAGCTGTGAGAAGAAAAACACGGCTGTGGCATCACAGATTTTGCCTTGTCATTAGTGGAGTGTCACTTTTTGAACAGCTTCCCCATACCAGTCAGCATCACAGAGCAGCAAGCACAGACCTGCAGGCATGTTATGCACGGTATGCCGCCTATACACGATCATGTCGAATTCATTATAAAACACTGCACCATTCCAGCTGACGAGAGCTGAGAAAACCAAGTGTTCGCAAAGTCGTAGCGCACCTTGCCATGTCCGTGGGTGTGTCTTAAGCGCGCTTAAATTAATCCACTGTTTGGCTGTTTACTTTGGTTCTCTATCGCTACATTCTTCTTGTTGTGTTTTTCGAGACCTGCCCTTCCCAGATGCCTCAGGATTCCGATGCAAAAAAACAATGATCCTCTTCAAGTTCCTCGAGACCGTGACAAGGCAGAAACAAAACAGCCCTCGCCAAAACCACACCGGGGTCCGAGGGCTGGGTGGAACCCTGACAAGGAAAAAAAAAGAACTTCCAAGAAACGTACAGGAAGTTCAGTGAAAACAAGTCTTGAACCGTAGCACGTTGTAATGTAACAAGGTTGAGCTCTAATGGCGTGTTGGGTGTTTTTTGACATTTCCCACCTGACTGAGATCGGACAGATGGCGGTTTGGGTTTCAATTTGGTAAACAGAATACCATTATGTGTCGCTGTTCTAGTAGACACTATGTGTCATCATATATACAGTCTGCCCTATCATAAACCCGTCCCATTCTATGTGAATGCACTCTGACTCACTGTGGTTTCACTGTGTGGACTGTAAACTCTGACAAGTCTAAACACTGACACTACACCCTGAAAGGAGACAAGGGCTTTCCCAAGGGCGGTGTATTTACTTTTATTAGTCCCTGTAGGCTAAGAGGCCTCTTATTACCGAGTCGATCTGTAGATTGTTTCCACATCTGGTATCCGTTGGTGTGATATATGGTCCTCTTTATGCACCCCTACGCGTACAAAACAGCTTTTTACGACGATCCTAATAATCATTTTCAAGTTGTTGGAATGAATAAAACGTTTCGGTAGTAGACCAATCGGAATGCTGGTAAATTTTCCACCAGACGCTGCGCTACTAACTAATCCATGATCTCATATTATTTCAGATGTGGTGTTTGTTGAGGACACCCAACAAGCAGAAGGTCTTAGCTAGGCATCAAAACTGACATGCTTCAATGATGGTGACGGCTCCATAATGGTGTGATGTTTGTTTAGCTGGCATTCCGTGGAACGTCTGGTACATCCACTAACGGCTCTACGTGTGCCTCATTTCTGACGAGTTACACCCGTTCACGTCCTACGTTCATTCTGACGGGTTTGGACGCGACACTTCCAGCGTGACAATAGACAGCCAGACATGTCTACAGACACCGAATTATGTTGTGATTTTATGTTGTGAGGTTCTGCCATTCCCACTTAAGCCACCAGATCTTCGAAATTGTGGACCGTTCTGCAGGAAATTTGGTGTTCATTGCCTACAGAATATTTCCACAAGTTTGTGGACACCTACTAAGTATTAGACTGGTGTACCTCCATAAGTGTGTGTTCCTCCAACTATAATTTGGCACCATTTCGGAGGATGCCAAAATTAATCAGAATAAATGCAGGACGTGAACGGGTGTATCTCGTTACACTGAGAGGATTGTGGTTTTTGACGTCTCGTGGAATGCCGGCTGAAGAAACCCTATACATTTACATTTATGGCATTTGGCAGACGCTCTTATCCAGAGCGACTTACAAGGTTACTGGTATTTCAGGTAGGCCAACGTAGTGTTAGGAGTCTTGCCCTAGGACCCTTATTGGTGTAGCACAGACTGACTGCCCAGACCAGGAATCGAACCCAGGTTCTTTCACATGGGAGCCAATGATGTTACCACTGTACTAGACCAACCACCATTATGGATCCACCAACAGAATATGTGTTTTGGACGTACCATTTCTATGTTAATTAGGTTTAATTTTGTGCGTTTGCTACGTTCAGGGACCGGGGCTTGACACGACCTTGAGCGATTCGGTCTACAGGTTGGCGTTATTAGGTTTTTTTTGTCATTCCAGGCAGTCAGGGAATGTAACCCGAAGGCTGATGCAATCCTCTCTTTAATATCCGTACCGTACCTTACTGTCAAGTGGAAAAACTTTTTTTTTTAATCAGTGGTCCTGCTTTATCATGGCTCTGTCCCAAACCAACAATAGTGTCAATATTAAATGTCCCAACACCACCTATGCAGGTGCACTACTTTCACTATCATTTACACTTGATTACTGATAAAAACCTTGGTGTTCTGTCCAAAACCCACAACCTTCTGCCTACATTTACACCACCTTTGAGTCCTTTTCTGATCATATGTGCTTAACCAAACCGTGTTTCAATCTTTTAGCAATACAAAAGTGACACATTTGTTAATATTTTACTGAAGGAACTTGTAACTTTAACCGCACCCTGTTCTAGAACACTCGTCTGAACAAATCCAACATGGCGGCACTTGGTAGTGAACACGACGCTGTTATTGTCACGAGCTAAGTAGTGCGCTGATGTAGGGACTGAGGGGTCATTCAGGACGCGGTTTTAAGTACGCGGAATTTGCCTTTATTACAAGCTTAAAATAAACCGAAAACAGGTTTAAGAACTGCGTCTGGCTCTGTTAGAGTCCTATAAAGCCATAGAGAAAGACTCAGACGTTAAACTTTATTGGTGTTTATGTTTTAAGCGCAACTTCCGGTTTCTGGCTGGCTGACTGACTGTTGCGCGCGCGCTGACGCAGCTGAACCTGGAGGTCGGAGTTGCACAGTCATGCTGATGTGGATCAGAGTAAATGACACGGCCGTAAACAGCTGGAGGGAAAATGCAAGACCTTTGTTTGTGTTTGTTCTGATGTTGCTACATTAAAGAAACCCGACTTCAGGAAGTTAGCGCGAGCGATTCGGATTAAAAGTGGTGATCGTGACGCGCGCGACAAGAAGTTAGGAGAGCGCTCGCGGGTAGTGGACTCTGCGCTAGTGAAATACTCTGGATCTGGATCTGGACCTGTAGGTTCTGGATTATGGTGAGTGTTCTGGGGGAATTGCATAGGGTTACTTTTATAGAGGGCAGATACAAACTTGGGTGTATTATAGTAGCACGTTAAAGGTTCACCAATGGGCTTGCACTATAAAAAAATATACAGGCTATTATATATATATATATATATAAATATATATGAATATAAATGTGTATATAAGTGTAATGCAAATTACACTTTGCATTCATGTATTTAATCTTGTGCATGTTGTGCAATAAAGTCTAGTGTCTCCATGAACAAAAAAAGTTGCATTGCATTGCAAAAGTGCCATTGTTTTCATATGTATGTTTGCCTTGGCATGCATTTGCTTTGCTGACTAAAGCTGGGTTTAGACAACAGTTTGAACAACTAATCCTACCTGAATAAAAACAGTGCCTTATTCCAAACAGTGCTTTATTCTGCTTGCGCCACGCACAAGTTGGTTGTTTTTACTTGCAGCAATACAAAAATATTTATAAGAGTTTTTTGTAAGTAGATTTTTAGTATATTTAGGGTATATGAAATGACATAAAAAATAAAGTTCAAGCACAACAAATAAACAACATTTAAAACATTCGTCCGGGAGACAAAACACTAGAATCAGAGAAATCATTAAACTAGTAAAGCCGACACGTCTTTTTATTTTTTTTTTTAAGAAGCTTCAACGCATAATTATGGTTAAACATTATTATATTTCCTCATCAGAGCTGCTGTCTTGTGCTTCAGTGCTCTAGATTTCAGCAAGACAGTTTAATAACAGTCTTCTCTTAACGGTATAATGCGACTTATGAATTTTAATGCTCTACTGTAACAAAGTGTGCTCGCGATGATGCACGGTCATAGAAAACGGATGAACCGGAAAACAAAGTACGCGAGCTACGGCCGCGCGAGAATGAGGGAACTGGAATATCTGAGATAAAACCAGATGGCTAGAAAGATATTTATATGAGAAAGGGCGGAAGATGAATACATGGAAAAGGTGGGAGAGAGAGAGATGGTGTGATATGGTGACAAATGGAGGAGAGAATTGGAGAAGAGAAGAGCTGTGAAGTGGGTAAGAGGATGAAGGAGAAGTGAAGCGAGTAGTTTGCAGCTGTGAGGGTGGGAATCAGGGCTGCTCAGTTCAGCTGGCACGCCTTGCTTCTGGTTTTATCTTGCTAAGAGATGAACAGGACCGCTGCTCACTCCGCTCCCTGGCACTTGAGGCGGCTTTGGCTTCTACGCACCTCCAACAAAACCTCAGCTAAAACTGCCCGCGAAGCCAAGGCTAGCCGAGAACCACACCCGGGCCAAGACTCCTCTGTTCTCCTCAGACTGAGGATCCAGCATCTGATTAAGTCTGATTATAAAGGAGGAGCAGCACCAGGGAAGTCTCTTCGTCTACCTGAGTTCGAGACTTTGTACCCACCGGGGTCCTTTTTTTTTTTTTTTTTTCACATTTTACCGTCTTTCTCATGCACAGGCCTCAAGATGTGTCGTTTAGTTTCGTTTTACAGCGGGTTTTCAGAGTAAGAGACGTCCAACAGAGCAGTTCGAGCTCCTCATGAACACTGAACTGCTTCATCAAAGCCCAGAGCGCCTCCTTTGACATACCCACAAGGAAGCTATGAACTAGAAACAGCAGAGACGTCTTTCATCTGTCTGAACATGGACCGATATTCACATCTCCCTGAAACGTCCGTTTAGCTTTAGAACCGTTTATCCTGTTTAACGCGACTCCAATTCAATAAATACTATTTAAAAGATTCGGAATAATAACATTAATAATAATAAAAAATAATACAAATGTCTTCCACTGACTGATTTACTATATGACACTACAGGTTTAAGCAAATGAGTGAACTGGGAAGAAAAAAAGGCTTAAGTATGCAATAACAGTAATATACTGACGTGAAAATACCAAATGATAGATTCAATATGGCATATGGGCTCAAAAGAAAGTTAAATTATACATGACAATATTTTGTCACATGAATCATGACAACCATTTCCTATCATTATCATTATTCAGCATCTCAGTCAACTTCCAACAACATTCAGCTCCCCAGACCCCCTAATTCCTGCTTTTTCCCATGAAAATAAATGAGTCCTGGTTGGCTGGCCTGACACTGTTTAGGCTTCTCTCTGTGAGGTGGCTGGGTACAGTAAGGGGTGAAGAGTTTGTATTCTTTATTTTTTTTCTGAAAGGGGTATGGGGCAAAAGCGGTGCCTGCTTTGCCTACCTTTCAAAGGCACACAGACTCACGTCTCAAACTGAGTTAGCAAGGCGCGAACCTCAGGAGTGAGCTGTTTGGCTGCCTTGGCGGCCTCTGTGATGGCTTTACGGTACAGGCCCTTTCTTTTCTTGTCAAAGCGAGACTGGAAGTTTTCTAGAAAGGGGGCAAGCTGAGTAATTGCCAGGAAGGAAGTGGTAGGCGACCCAAACCAAGAGACACGGGCCTCCTGCCTGACTAACAGCCCATTATCTTTGCGGCTCACTGTGATAGCTAAGATGCGGGCGGGCCACCAAGGAAAGCCAAGGATTTTAGCCCACACAATGTCCCCTACGCAAATGGTCCTGCCATCCAGAGCAACACACTTCGAGACATTTTTGGAAAAAACAGCGGCCTTGAGAGATTTACTGCGCTTTTTTGTATCCTTGGGAGCAGAGGAAGAGGCAGAGACGAAAGTGGAAGATGTGCCAGGGACAGAGGCAGATCGAAAATCGCCAGGAGGAGGGAAGTCAAGGGTCTCAGTCGAGCTACACTCAGAGTTTGATGACTTTAAGTCATCTGCGCTATCGATGCTGCACATGGAGGTACTAGAGGAGTCGGGCTGCCTGGGTTTCAGGGTCATGTATACCACCAGGTTGCCAGCCTTGCTCCCGCGCATCTCCCGCCCCTGTTCCTCTGGCTCAGGCTGCGGTTTGCTGTGGTCCAAAGGCGGCTGGGAGAGAGGTTGGGGTTTGGGTTGTGCCTGCCTCAATGGGGAATCCAGCTCTGGGTCTGGCCCCTGAGGCTCAGCAGCGGCAGTGGCCTGGCCTGCGGAGCGTGTGGAGGTGCAGCGAGGAGCAGCTAGCTTAGGCAGCGTTAAACGCCCTCCTCCCGGCACTTTCTCCAAGCAAGGAGGCTTACATGAGGAAGAATCATTTTCTTCATTACGGTACCTTTGAGGCTTGATGCGCATCCTGGGTGGCAGCGGGTTGGACATGGCTGGTCCTCCTCCACTGTTCTGCTGTAGTCGTCGGGTGAAGTGGACCTTCTGGTGGGCCTCCTGAAGAGCTGCAGCCCTCGTCATGGCCTTTGTGTTACCGCTGCTGCCAGTGACCGACTCCCTCTGTCTCTTCTGTGCTTTGGCCATCTTCAGCACTTCACGTGCCTTCGAGTGGTCAACGTTTTTGCTCTGCAGCACTTTCTTGGCACTGAGCTGGACTCGGGAATTGGCTGAGGCCGGTGCTGCAGCAGACACTCCTTTAATCACTCGGCTTCCTGCAGCTGTTCCTTTTACTTGGCTCTGTCCCAGAGTGGATGGGGTTGAAGCGACCCGTATCGCTGCAGATTGCCTCTTGGGCACATCGGCTGAGCGGCTTCTGTCCTCCGAGCGTGCCTCGTTGCGAGGCCGCTTCCCAGCACCCGGAGCTGTGCTCTCATTGCGCCTACGCTTCGCATCATCACCCCGGCAGTCCGATATTGGGCCTCGGCGGGTTTCACGCTTATCCCCTTGTACCACAGCCCCTTTGCATTTATCACACAGCACTTGTCTCGGTCGAAGCTTGATGGCATTCATAATGGAGGTGGGTTCCTCTCTGTATAGCCTGCGCTTCGGCCGTTTGATCTTGCGAGGTGGAGGCTGAGGTAACGACTGGTTGTAAGTGTCCCTGATGAACAGCGGAGGCGGGTAAGGAGCCCCTTCCTGAAACAAAGGGGGTGGTTTTACGGTCCATGGGTTGGGCTCAGGGTTAGGACAGGGTTGAGCAACTGAAGGTCCCTGCACAGGTTCCTCTGAAAGGACGTCAGGAGTTTCTTGAGCTACTCCTTTTTCAGTCTCTGACTGGAATGCCTCCATCTCAAGCTGCATAGATTCTGGTTTGTCCTTGTACTCTCTCTTGGGAAACACAGTTATTGGAATTCCATAGGGTCCAAATCTGAGGACAGAGAATAGAAACAGGAAAACATTTAAAAAAATTGAATGCAGAGTACACTGAAAATCTTTAGAGAAATCTTTGTTGTTACCACTCGAAATACACATCTTAGATCCTATGATTGCAGCCATCAGTGTCTTTCAGAACGCAACATTTTTACTGCTATATAATTCATTAATGTGTTTGTAAAATGGCCTGTTATAAATATATCACAAAATTGAAAAAATGCTCAAGTGCTTAATTTATTGCATCTAGTGTTCAAATTACGGCACAAAAGATATAATGAATAAATCCGTAAATCCACAAAACAACAAAAATAAAAGGTTTGCTTTTAGATACAAAATAAAATATGTTTATGTCTGCTTTTGGTCTATTATGTCCATTAGAGACTTGTAATCAGTGTCATCTATGTCACAGTTTTATTTGCGTTATGACGTTACCTAACGCTCTCATTTAAGCTTTACAGAAATCGAGCGTCTGAAAGAAAGAGAATAACTATAAAAACTTTATATTTCATGTCTGGGACTACGATTCTGCATCAAAGGCGCATGAATAAAACATAATAGCTTGCATTCAATGTTTTCAAGAAAGGAATCAAAAGATGTGAGCTCTTTTTAAGATGTGATGAGATCTAACAAATGTAAGGAGAACCGAGGCCAAAAATGCAAATGAAGCTCACATTCGACCTGCTTGTGACTAAATATGGCCAGCATATAATTTTTAAGCTATGATGCAGAACGGTTTGGACTGAAGACTTGCAACTTCCTGAAGCAAATAACAGTGTGTCAGAGGCATAAAAAAAACACACACACATTATTACATTGTATATTAAAACACTTTTAGATAGAGAAAATGATTCATCTTTAACATCAGAAAAAGCTAAACC
>JAOVVF010000042.1:17819470-17830039 GCA_028565595.1 Duopalatinus emarginatus
CAGATACTCCAAGAATTTAACTAAGCACTCTTGTAAGTCGCTCTGGATAAGGGCGTCTGCCAAATGCCGTAAATGTATATATATATATATATATATATAATATAAAAAAAATTAATAAATTTTTTTTTTATATTTACTTTTTTTCTTTGCAATCATATTCCTAACTTTTCCAATAGTGCTGAGTTATTGTTATTATTATTATTATTATTATTATTATTATTATTATTATTATAAACCTGAGTGGATATTGGAAGAGTTTGCTACATCTGTAGTAGACCCAATTTTTTTTTTCACTAAATACAACAATTTCATTACTCAAAACACCTCCCAGCATCATGATAAGGTACCCTGGAATGTGGTCGAACAAAACGCCCATCCTTTTCACAGAAACCTGACCTTATCAGTTTTTTTTCCAAACATTCAGGACGTTCGAGTCAGATGTCAAGATGAGAATGAGATCTATTCCTGCTAATATAGTCACAGATTATTACCAGAAGTCCGTTATGCTTGTTTGTTAGTCGTCCGTCTAAAGTTGACTTGTAATTTATAAATTAACCGTGCTTTAAAAAATGTACAGTGCACTCCTAATTCCATATAATGGCTCGTTTTCTGAGTCAGCGATGTTCTGCTTCGGCATGGTTACTTGGTTACTCAGGCGTTAGAAAAATGCTTAGCTGTAGAACATTTCTGTTTTTTCTGTCATGCTGACTAAAGATGAGTAATCTATTATTCATCCAGGATTCTAGACGGGACAGACGGTCTTACTGTGACTTATGGCTTTTTATTTATATATGAACAAGCAATACGCCTCCCTTTAATAATTCTCAAATGCCACAAACTTAGAAGTATGGAAAGATTGATCAGCTATGTATCAGTATTGGCAAATTCTCAACCCAGATGTGATAATTAACCCGATAATTTTCTAACTTGCCGATCCTGTCAAGAGTTGTCCAATGGCGTGAAACAAATGAGCCAAATTTTGTGAGGTAAGAATTGCTGGAGCCCAGTAAACCCCATTTCTATATTTCAATCTAGCGGTTTGTCCAGGAAGTGCAAACCTCCTCAGGCACAGTTTACTGCAGTGAAAACACTAAATGGAAATTCAGATCCTTTAGGTTTTGACTATACACAGCTGAAGAAATGTGGATGTGTCGATATGTGACTCAGCAATAAGGCCTGCTATCCTGCTGTTGCCAATCAAGTTCATTAGAGATGGTAATAAACCATTTTAGACCATCTTTCATGTCTTAAATGCACTGGTTGAAAGTGGTTTCCAGCCATGCCCTCGATCTGTATCAGCCAATCGGGCTGAAAGACGATCGCTATTGGCCCCAAAAATACTAATCGGTCTATTTCTAGTCAGAAGCACACAATTGTACAGAATATCTTTGGGTGCTGTAGCGTTAAAATTTCCTTTTATTGGAACTGGAAGAGGCCCAAACTCTCCATGAAGACATAGTTTGCCTAATTTAAAATTAATTCTGATCTCAACCCTTTGGGGTGAACAGGACTGCTGACTGCACTACACCAGACATCAGTGCCCGACCTCACCCATACTGATGTGGGTGAATGAACACAAATACTTACAGCTACACTCCAAAACCTAGCAGAAAAAAACAAGCGGATTTTGTTAAGAAATGTATATCACTTTTTCGCCCCATTATAGATGCATACAAACCTGTTCCTGAATGACCAGACTTACGATTAGTGCAAGGACTGAATGACAATATGTATGAATGGACCTCCTGAAATCCTGAAAGCAATGTAGAAATTAACTCAAAGTATGACATAAGAATTATACCACAGTTAGTTCCGACCCTGCAATCTAATTGGCCGAGAGACGTTCCCGTGAGTGACGTTATTACACGATAATGGCACTGGGAGCCAAGCTCACCAAATATCACTCTGCCTCATAAACGCGTAACCGAAGCAATGACGCCAGCGTTTTTGCAAGCCAAACATCGCAGCCATAAACAATTATAGCGAGTTTATAATTCCTGTTTTATGAATAGATGTATTTGTGTTTATTATCTGTATAATAAGTATTGTGTAGGTAATGACTGTTATAGGCTGATGTTTGAGCAGTGGGCCGTCTGATAGAATGGAACTATTTAACCTGGCGGAATGTTAATAAACAAAAACAGATCGTATTTTTCCTGCCTCTTTATCCTAACATCGTTCAATAAACGCTGATAACAGAACCGTGGTATAATCGCAATAGTACACTTGAGGTTCTTGCTACATCAGGAGATATTGGCACTGGTGTACTGGTGTACTGGTGTACTGATCTACGGTATTCGGCCTGCTACCTCGTGCCAACAACCGTAGCACACCAGTGCCAATATCTCCCTCTCGTGTGTTATTGTTTAAGTATATCTTTATAGACTGTTCTGAAACAACTAGAGTAACCTCTAGGGAGTTAATAATAACCCCACCTGGCGTGTTCAGTGCCATTCTTCACATATACACGTTGAAGTTTAAATTTTAAACGCATGAAAAGCAGCGAGGCTGCACTTTGATATTAAGCCAATGCCAAGCATTGTCATCTGGTGATAAGTATGCTTCGAGGCAAATATTGCACTTGGAATATTTGCTTAAGCATTATCACAGGTTGCAAAGTCTCATCAGCCTTGATGTTCTGCAAATAAGTTACGTAACCCAGTCGAACAACAGTGCAAAAAAAAAAAAAAAAGTAGCTGCACACATGCATGACCAGCAATGACACCAGTTACGGTATTCATCCAGGTAAGTGCAAGGTGTGCGTTTTTAGTGGGAGTGACTTTTTGAAAGGGTTGAGAAGAGAAAGAAGAAAAAGGGAAGTGAAACGTGATTCAGCAGAGTGTATATGACTGGTAGCATCTACAATTTGCAGGCCATTTGGGCTCTACTCAACCATAAAAGGCAATCTTTTTATTATCATGTTCTTCAGAGTTCCTCTGTTACAGCTGGCTATGTGTAATAAAGCTTAAACACATAGCAAACTGCTAAAGTTCTTTCTGTTTTTTTTTTCACCAGAACACCTAATCAGAGATCATGCAGGCATAACACAAGACCGAGTGTGGATTTAGGACGTCTGGTTCTTTTGGTGCCATTTTGACATTCCTTTGTTGCTATCTATGTGACTTTCTGTGAATATTTGGTTCGGAAATTTATACAATGCCTATTTGGTCTGAGAGAGACCCCAGCCATGATGGATTTCAAATTAGACAAAATAAACATGGCTTTCTATCCCCCAGTGACCACCAATTGTGTCTGTATTACTTCATGACGCGTGGTTGGATTTAGACTCTTTTGCCTGCCTCGTATATCCTGTGAAACTGAATTACACCCCAAGGCTTGGAGAATGATATGTCCAAGGAAGAAGAGGCCCATCAAAGATGAGGATTTTTCAGCCATCGCGGTGCCCTCCATGAAAGGCCATGGCTATATGGACTACACCATTGAGAGTCACCCTTCCAGAGCTTTTCAGCTCATGGACGAGTTGCGTCATCACGGCCTGCTCTGTGACCTGGTACTTCGAGTGACGTACAAAGATACAATTACGGATTTCAAGGTGAGACTTTTTAGGGGGCAGGTCCTCAAGAAAGATGAGTGTCAGCATGATAAGAAATCAGTGTAAGTCAGCAACGTTAAGCTTAGGTTAGCACTTTTTCTGTAATGTTTGATGTGTAGTATGTTTAGTATGTCAGTGAATGTACGGCATTGAAGGAAATATTTTAAAAACGATCTAAATTCACCCAATTTACTAGTTGTAGTAAAGTTAGGCAGCATTTGAGCATTGCATGGGTCTCATTTTGTCACTTTGATTTTGTTATGCCCGTCACGGACATGTGTCTATATGAAACAGGTGCACAAACTAGTCCTGGCAGCCTGCAGTCCATACTTCAAAGCCATGTTTACCAGCAACTTCCAGGAGTGCCAGGCTAAAGAAGTGACCCTCAGGGATGTCTGCCCTCAGGTGATCAGCAGGCTGGTGGACTACGCTTATACCTCCCGCATCACAGTAGGGGAAAAGTGTGTGCTGCATGTCCTGCTGACTGCCATGCGCTTCCAAATGGAGGACGTGGCGAAAGCATGCTGTGACTTCCTGATCAAGAACATAGAGCCCTCAAACGTCATTGGGATCGCCCGGTTTGCAGAGGAGATCGGATGTGTCGAGTTGCATCAGCGGTGTCGGGAGTACATCAACAGCCACTTCAGTGAGGTATTTATTGCAAGTCCCGATTTTGACCCTTCTATAGGATCCGTCTAGGTCGCTAAAGAAAGCCTAGTAACCTCTGGGGTCTTTGTTCCAGGTCACCAAAGAAGAGGAGTTCTTCAGCTTGACGCACTGCCAGCTGCTGGAGCTCATCAGTCAGAACAGTCTGAATGTTTTGTGTGAGACAGAGGTCTACAAAGCCTGCATTGATTGGGTGCGCTGGGATGCGGAGGCTCGCTCGCAGTACTTCCATGCTCTGCTCAATGCCGTCCATATCTACGCCTTGCCGGTCAAGTTCCTCAAGCGGCAACTGCAGTCATGTCCTATCTTGAGCAAGGCCAACTCCTGCAAAGACTTCCTCTCCAAGATCTTTCACGACATGACCCTCCGCAAGTACCTCCCCCCTACTCCGTACCGAGGCACCAAGTTGATCTACGTCGCTGGGGGTTACAAGCAGCACTCACTGGCCTCCATGGAGGCTTTTGACCCACGAAACAACACCTGGCTGAACCTTGCGCCAATGACGCAGCCGTGCAGTGGCTTGGGGGCTTCCGTACTGTTTGGGCTCTTCTATATTGTAGGAGGTCGAAACCTCTCGATGCAGAGCAATGCAGACTCCGCAACTCTGTCCTGCTACAACCCCATGACCAATCAGTGGACCCAGCTCGCTTCGCTTAACACAGCCAGGAACAGAGTGGGCACTGGGGAACTCGACGGGAGCATTTATGCTGTTGGAGGATCCCACGGCTCCACGCATCACAACACAGTGGAGAGGTGAGTGTACGGAAAGCTGTTCATTCCAAATACCGTAACAAGTCTGTTTCAGAGAGGTCACTTCAGACAAGCAAGCTTTAGAAGAGTACGGCCTGTTCTGATAATATTCCCAATAGATGTTGTAACAGGATGTTGTAATTAGTCACTGTGACCAAACTGCTCTCCTGTTTCTAATCTTTGTCTAATCTTTACCCAATGATGACCATGCACATCTTTATCTACAGCATGCTGTGAAGGTTGACCAACTGTTTGACCCAATGCTTACGTAATACTGCAGTAACAATAAATGGAAGGTTGGTTTGGAGGAAAATGTAATTTTCCATTTTTTGTGAAATGCAGGACTCCATAACTAAAATTCAGAAATCATCAACATGCATCAGAAAACCGTGTACACTGAAGTACCAGTCTAACACTAGGAGCGTAGCATTGTAGAAATACCCTGAGCCATGGATTCCGCAAGCTTGTGGAAATATTCCGTAGGTGATAGACACCGTACTTCCTGCAGAACGGTCTGTAATTCTGAGATCTGGCAACCCGTCAGAAATAATGCAGGACATGAACGGGTGTAACTCGTTAGAAGGGAGGCAGGCATAGCATTGACGAGTCGAAAACGTCTGTAGATACACCAGGGGTCACATGGAATGCCAACTAAACAAACCCCATACCATGAAGCTTCCACCGATTTCTATCGCTGGCGAACGCAAAGAATGACATGACAATGACAGACCTAACAAAAAAACCACCCACAAGCACTAAGAACACGAAACTGGAGCTCGCAGTTCATTCTATCAGCTTGCATCTGCCCACAAATTAGACCCGGCAGGTTCGGTCCACTTCCTGAGTCGACTCAGGGTCTAATTCGATTGCTTTCTCATGGCAATCAAAATCTCGCTAGAGTTCACTTGGACCTGCACCAAGATCTTGTGAATGAACCGAACAGCAAAAAAAACATCTGCTTCAGGGCGTGTGGTAAGGGGTGAGGCTGAAAGCATACTCGTAAAAACTCTTTTTATTTACCGGTCTGAAATACGACAATAGGTCTTTGGTTCGACGTCCTAAGTTCAGCAGCTGTCATGAAATACACGTCATGTAAAGGTCCTGCAGTCATTTCCAAGCCGCCTCTCGTAGGCGCGCTGATCTGCCCAAGGAAACCACACTGGGGGATGTAACTATACAAGAGTTCAGCGTATATGACTGAACACCTTTTCGTTTTTGTCCCTTGATTGGCACCAGATCAATCCAAAGCCCCTGAAACCCTTTTTTAAGGAAGTGGCAGCCAACATGTACTTCCATGTTGTTGAAAGAGTTTGTTTGACTTGGACCTTTTTTTCCTGTGGATCACATAACATAGCTGCGAGCTATAGTAATTCGGGGATGGGTGTCAAGTTCTGTGAGAAAGTATTTCAGGACAGGACACAGTTTTACGACACCAGGATATTGGTTGTATGTATCCTATTATATATAGAGGTCGTTTTCTTTCATACGTAAATACAAAGTGAACAAAACGTAGCTTTATTGTCATGAGATAAACACCATGAGAACACTGCTTTTTGGGTGGGTGATAGCACGGTTCAGCTACTCAAGAAGAAATTGGTGTCGACTTGCACAGTGGCATGGTGGCCTCACACTTCCAAGATCCTTTATATAATCCTTAGCTCAGGTTACTCAAGATTCTTCATTTTCCTGCTCACCTCCAAACAAGCCTAAGATTGGCGTGACCATGGTGGTCTTGGTATTGGTTCCAGATCCACCAACTAAGGTCAAGCTCTTACTGAAGCCGAAGTTCTGAATTGCACTTCGTTTTTCACAGGTACGATCCAGAAACAAACAGTTGGACGTATGTAGCGCCAATGTCTGTAGCACGCCTAGGAGCCGGTGTGGCTGCATGCGGGGGAGCTCTGTACGTGGTGGGGGGTTTCGATGGCCAAAACCGGTGGAGAACGGTGGAACGCTACCAACCGGACACCAACACTTGGCACCATGTAGCATCCATGAACACCGCACGGAGTGGCTTAGGTAAATGTTAACTTTAATATTGTTTTACAAATGCTTTCCCAACACTTATGAATTTACATCTTATTTGAAGTGCCTTTTTACCTATTTGAAGGACGACTGTTCCCGTGTTGATTCACGACAACATGTAGAATCCAGATACTGGATAGTTGAAATCAGCTAGGACACATTTTTAACCCAAACCCGATCTTCACATGTCCACTTTTGCTTAACCAGCTACTGCTAAAAACCTCAGATTTTTGTTCTTGGCTGTCAGGATTGGAACCCCGTGTTCTGCCGTCCACCTCAACATTGTGCATTCCGTGATACATTTCTGCACACCAACGGTTGTAGAGTGATTATTCGAGTTGCTGTAAACTTCATGACAACTTGCCATTCCTCCACCTGCAGAACCTATGCTCACTGGTTCAGTGTTTTTCTGTTTTACATGAAAATCCCATGAGATCAGCAGTTCCTGAGGTACCCCAAACCAGCACATCTGGCAGCAACAACTAGTCAAGTCAAAGTCTTTAAGATCACATGTATTTCCTCTTTCTGATGACTTTCAAATGTATGCGTTGCAATGCTTCCACATGACTGGCTGGTTTCAAAGAACCTAAGGCTTTAGCATGTTTGCCAGTACCTGGCTAATACTAATGATTCACATCCGACTGATATAATGGTTTGGCTTTGAAATTTGTGAAAATCTCAAAAGACTGGTTAAGGACAATGGTCTGATCCTAGTTCACTTTTTTTTAACAAACCTGCTTTGATTTTTCCACAATGCAGGCGTGGTGTCTATAGATTCCTACCTCTACGCAGTGGGTGGCTATGACGGCCAAACACAGCTCAACACTATGGAGAGATACAACGTAGCCAGAGACGTTTGGGAGCCCATGGCATCCATGGTCCACAGTCGAAGTGCCCACGGAGTCACGGTATACCACGACAAAATCTTCGTCTTTGGTGAGCGTTGAGCATTTTAAGAGTTATTGAACTTCATTGATGATATCTTTTTCTCTGTGCACCTCATGGACAAAGTGTATGTGGATATGGCTACTGACAAGAGTGACATTCTGTACAGCCGTTGGTTATTTACCGAGAAAATAGAGGCTTTGTGTCTTGATTGTATTTGCTCGTTGAAGCAGCCGGGCTCTCGTTACAAGGCCATTTCCGTATTAGTGGGAGCACAATGCAGAGTCATTCACAAGTTAATCGGCACTTACACGCAATAAACCAGCACTTTGAGTGTTAATTTTTTTTTTTTTAGCACATAACATTTAGGATGTGAACAGTTGGACGTACGTAGTGCCAATGTCTGTAGCACACCTAGGAGCCGGTGTGGCTGCATGCGGGAGAGCTCTGTACGTGGTGGGGGGTTTTGATGGCCAAAACCGGTGGAGAACGGTGGAACGCTACCAACCGGACACCAACACTTGGCACCATGTAGATGACGTGAAATCATTTCCTGTACACTTCAAATCATTTGAACTAAATTATCTTAATAATTGTGATAAGTGGTAGTCTTCTACCAAGAGCTGTTTTTATTTCATCAAGTTTCTTTACTGAAACACCCGAAAAACCGTCTTCACGGTCCAACAGTCGGTAGGTCCCAGACAGGGCATGGACTGTTGTATTCCGAGGTTTAACATGGCATCCAAGATCATCTTCGAGACAATGATATCCGGTGACTCTTGTCAGGAAGGAGCCACTCATAGTGATCCCCGTCTGTAGACGTACCAGGGTGTCCCAAGGTGGAATAGTAGCTGAACAAACCTTATACCATTACAGAGCCACCAGCAATCTGTACCAGATGTACCAGTATTTACTCCAAAGATTTCCTCGAACTGCTCATGCTTTTAACACGTTGCACTAATTGATGGCACCAGATAATGACTTAATTACTGCAGTCCGGCCTTGTTTGGGAAATTTATAAGTAAGAGGAAAAACAAACACTTCAGGGCGTGCTTTCCCGTAAATTATTTTAATTGAATTAATGACGTTGTCATGTGACAGTGACGGGCAAAGATTACCGTTTTCCAATTACAGCACATCCTTGAGCATTTTATTCCCGTTCCACGACGGCACGCCTATTCATAAACGTCGCCACGTGGAATTTTTATCTGTATGTAGCATGCTGACAAATCAGGTTTTTGTTATCGTTTATGTTATAGCAGCTATAAATACTTGATCCTTTGCCAGACGCTTTGCCAGTTGTTTCTCTGTCATGCTAAACTCATCCAGTGTTTTAACGGTTACAAAGACACTCCACTGGAGACGCCATTGCTACAGAAATTATAGTAACCTTGTGACCAATGAGAATTTACTCATAATAAAAACTTTTGGCAATTCATGAACAATGCTAACGAACGTTTTCTCCATCAAGGTGGCTTCAACCAGGACGGGTTCCTGTCCAGTGTGGAGTGTTACTCCCCAGGAAGTAACCAGTGGACATACGTGACAGAAATGCCGGTGGGTCGGAGCGGGATGGGAGTGGGCGTGACCATGGAGCCGTGCCCAGGCTGCCTTCCTGAGGAGGAAGATGAAGTATGACGCAGGCTTTAAACCTCGCAACCAGAACCTTGCAGCCATGACCCTGAGATCCTGCCTGGCCCCTTAAGGAAGAGCAGATTTTGACCTGGCAGTATTTGACAAGACTGCACAGTGTAGGTTTGTGTGTGTGCGTGTGCGTTATTTGGAAAGCAATCAGCGGACTACTGACATTTACAGAGTACTCTGTGAATAAAATGTTTTGCTCTGTATATTCACTGATTTTTTTTAAACAAAGTGTTTAATCTGTGTAATAGATAAATATATTGAGTGCTCACACCGACCGGAGTCATTTTATTTCGAGTTCAATTCTACATTTGAGTTGCAGTTTTCACAATGCCCACTAGGTGGAGAAATTTGACTTCCACAGAAAGTGTGGGAATGCTTTATATTATGGGATGTGTCCAGTTCTTTACTGTATGTATGTGTGTTTTTTGTTTGTTTTCTTTTACCCATAATAATAGTGATAATTTAATTTGTTTAGGCATTATCACACTTAAGGCAGCTGGACAAAGGAATCCATGAGTAAAAAACAGAAAAGTAAACACTAACACGCAGGAAAACATTAACAGGCAAGCAAACATTAACAGTCGTGAATTATCAAAAGAGACGAACGAACAAGCAGGCCTGCTGAGTAACATGATTAGGCTACGTAAAATGGAGGAGGGTGTTGCATGACATAATGAGATATAAATGTAATTCAAGTCTGGGAAGAGATTCAGTTTGACTACTGCAGACATGTAATAGGACAAAAGCATTTTTTATTTGTAATTTAATTCATTTTTAAATGTTATTTTAGAATGATTTACAAAAATTGTTTGTCTTATAATACATTTTTTTGTAAAATAATTACAATTATTTATTGTATTTTAATTATTCATTACAGATATTTTCACAGTTGAGTGAATATATATATATAATTTTTATTTTTTTACTGTGCTGAAATATATTGATGTGCAGCATTACAAGAGCCACATGCCAGTTGTCCTTCTCTGGACCACTTTTGGCAGGTATTAACAACTGTAAA
Organism: Duopalatinus emarginatus; assembly: GCA_028565595.1. Lineage (NCBI taxonomy): Eukaryota > Metazoa > Chordata > Actinopteri > Siluriformes > Pimelodidae > Duopalatinus > Duopalatinus emarginatus. Next base: position 17,830,012 of record JAOVVF010000042.1, read on the forward strand.
CCACTGACACGCCTTAGAAGACCTGCTG
>JAOVVF010000042.1:17867233-17885985 GCA_028565595.1 Duopalatinus emarginatus
TTTTCGGTCTTGGTGGAACCGTGAGACGGATGGTTTTTCGGTCTTGGTGGAACCGTGAGATGGATGGTTTTTCGGTCTTGGTGGAACCGCGAGATGGATGGTTTTTCGGTCTTGGTGGAACCACGAGACGGATGGTTTTTCGGTCTTGGTGGAACCGTGAGACGGATGGTTTTTCGGTCTTGGTGGAACCGTGAGACGGATGGTTTTTCGGTCTCGGTGGAACCGTGAGGCGGATGGTTTTTCGGTCTCGGTGGAAGTGTGAGGCGGATGGTTTTTCGGTCTTGGTGGAGCCGTGAGGCGGATGGTTTTCGGCTGTGGTGGAACCGCGAGGCGGATGGTTTTCGGTCGTTGTGGAACCGTGAGACGGATGGTTTTTCGGTCTCGATGGAAGTGTGAGGCGGATGGTTTTTCGTTCTTGGTGGAACCGCGAGACGGATGGTTTTTCGTTCTTGGTGGAACCGCGAGACGGATGGTTTTTCGGTCTTGGTGGAACCGTGAGACGGATGGTTTTTCGGTCTCGGTGGAAGTGTGAGGCGGATGGTTTTTCGGTCTTGGTGGAGCCGCGAGGCGGATGGTTTTCGGCTGTGGTGGAACCGCGAGGCGGATGGTTTTCGGTCGTTGTGGAACCGTGAGGCGGATGGTTTTTCGGTCTTGGTGGAACCGCGAGGCGGATGGTTTTTCGGTCTTGGTGGAACCGTGAGACGGATGGTTTTTCGGTCTTGGTGGAACCGCGAGGCGGATGGTTTTCGGTCTTGGTGGAACCGCGAGGCGGATGGTTTTCGGCTGTGGTGGAACCGCGAGGCGGATGGTTTTCGGCTGTGGTGGAACCGCGAGGCGGATGGTTTTCGGTCGTGGTGGAACCGCAAGGATGGTTTTTGGTCATGGTGGAACCATGATACACCATTTCCTCAGATGTGGTCTTCGACTGTTGTGTTCAATATCTGTCGATGTAGTAGTGTAGTCCAGCAACTTTTATTGCATATAAAGATTCCCTTGGGGTATACTTAAATATTCCAGTCAGGCCTTGTGCATTCATCACCCACTGGTCTTTAAAACCTCCCCCACCTGCAATATCCACCAACAACAGAAGTTTTTTCGAAGGGCGTTTTGGGTTTTGTTTGAAACCCTCATCCTCGTGTTTATGGCTGTCATTGAGTTTCCCCCCTTTCCCACATCTCTCAGCAGGAGGCATTTGCCATTCTGCTCACTCTCTCGCGCCTTTGCTAAGCTTGTGTGCATGTGTAAATCTCCTTCCTGTCTCTTGTCTCCTAGCTTATCACACAACCAGTGACAAGGCTGATCAGAGGATTTTCCCTAGTTATTTACGACGAGCGCACAAACCAGACTCGGCGCGTCTCGGGGCTCCCGACGGCGCTTTTCTAAACGTTCGAAAGTGCTCCAGATCGTAAACTTCTTCGTCCATTAATTGCACGTGGCCTTGAGCCATCTGACACACTCGTCGGTCACAATGCGCAAGAACTTCTGTAGACTCAGATGCCCTCAGCGAAGACCTATTCAGACTCTTGTTAACAAAGTCTGAGGAGCTCGGACACAGAGCTGTGCCCTCCTACCGAGTTTCCTTTTTTGGGCGACCGTGAGTAGACAGATGAGAAGCAATGTTCCTCCAAAAATATAAAGAAAAAAACAAACAAAAACAACACAGTAATTTGGCCGAGAGAGCCAGGGCTATTTTCTGAGTGGGTATATGGAAGCGGAGAGGATGGAGGAAAACTGGACTGAACTAAAGCTTTAGCTGTGGTAGCTTGTTAAGTGGCAGCATGAATGGACAAATGATCGACGAAAGGGAGAAAAAAACCAGTAAGGCTTTTGGTGAAGGTCTGAATAGGACCGTCTTGTTTGCATTCACGTGTCTTATGATTCCAATTTTGAAAGAAGCATTAAAAACTAAAGCTATGTATTATGGCGGCGTGGTTTAATTGATGTCACAGTTAGTTTTTTGCACTGATGTGGACGTCAACCCTGGATAAACAGACGTTATGTCTGTTTCTTTTATAATGCATTCAACAACCAAGCACAACACTATTCTGACTTATCATGACAAAATAAAAACACTAGCAAGATCGCTGTAATAGACGTCATGTCAAGTCCTTGCATTGCACTTAAAAACTAACATTTAAACCGCTAGCTGGCAACTTTTCCGCAAAGTTAAAAACGCAATGTGTTAGGAACTTGTGTGTTAAATTACAGTAAACGTGTATGCGTTTGTATAGGTTAGCTAGCTGCCTCAGCAGAAGTTAATACGTTGCATCGGCTACGACGTTTTAGCTTCTGGTAGCTTACTGGAGTGTCCGCATAATTGGACAGCTAGTTAAAGGCTAAGCACCAGCTAGTATAAAAGTGCCAAACACATAAATACAGAAGAGTTTGGGTTCCTAACTTGTGATAATCGATAGTCAGAAAATTTGTTAATTTTTACCAATTCAAGAAATACAGTTTAAAAGACAGTTGTTTTAAACCCACGCAGTTCGGAAACTGCCGTATGAGTCGTGCGTGACGTATGTGGTGGACACGACGCTAGCAGATGCACTCAAAAAGTGGTGTTTAATTTCTTTATGATATCCAGTCAGCTTCACTGCCAATGCAGGTTCATCCTCTTCATCAAATTCCGAAATATCAGCAGAATCTGAAGATCCAGCACTGGGAAATTTCCAGTCCAAGTCAGTCATAATGGTGTTTTACCGCTGCTTTTTTCACTGTAACTGTCACATGCAGTGTCAGGAATTTCCGTAGCGAGCTCAAGGTTTTTCTGTCAATTTAATCAAAAGATTTTAAAACAAATCAAGCTGCTATTTTCATTTTAACTCATGTCTGTATATTTCAGTATCTAAAACAATGTGAAAATTCCAGGGGGGTCCATTAGGCGGAGCTTATCCTTTAGCATGTTTCAGCTACGCTAGTATACTCTTATATTAGTCCAGTCTTAAACTTAGAGAATGGGCTTGCGGAAATGTTCTGTAGACACCACACGTCCTGCAGAAGAGTTCCACAATTCCGATGTCTTCCGAGGTTGTCGGAAGGATGTCTCGTGTTCAACAGCATGGCATCCCAGATGCGTTCGATAACGCTGAGATCCGGTAGTGGCGTAGGTGGGAGTGGCAAACCCCATGGCAAACTCGGATGAACCTTCTTCTAACTGTAATTTGGCGTCACTGGATGCGTGTGGCGGCGCATCGTCAATGCAGGACATGAACGTGTGTAACTCCTCAGAACGGAGACACACGTGTGTGCGCACACACACACACACACACACACACACACACACACACACCTGTCGGAGATGTTTGTAGATGTTCCAGGGGTTCCCATGGAATGTCAGCTAAACAAACTTCTATATCATGTCGCCACCTGCAGCACGTGTGTATTTTGTGTAGGCTCGTCTGTACCAGTTTTTCTATCACTTCTGTCTGTGTGTGTGTGTGTGTGTGTGTGTGTGTGTGTGTGTCGGTGTATAGGTGTGTGTTGCAAATGTGTGTGTTGAATCTAACCACTCCCTCTTTTGTTTTCTTTCCCCTCTCAGGTTGGCTTTATACGTTTATGAATACTTGCTACATGTTGGCGCCCAGAAATCTGCACAGACCTTCTTGTCTGAGGTGAGTGTGTGTACATGTGTGTATATGTGTTTTGTGTGTGTGTGTGTGTATAAATATGTATGTGTGTGTGAACGCTCATATGTCCCAGCATTGCGACGGCAGTTGAACCCTTGGGTCAAGAACACTTACGCGGTCCATCATGCTCCCCGATTGCCTGTTTTAAACGGTAAACAAACCCCCGCAGACAGAGCGGCGTGTGAAAACGATAATTAATTGGGGGTGAAATTAATTAACTCGACCCTGGCCGATCTCCGCATCACTGCCTCTTGCCTGTAGTGGGGGCAAATGTTTGATAGGACGTCGTAATTGCGTATATCAGAATTCGCTCGCTTGATACGGACCTGGATGGTCGATTGTCTATGTTGTAACACCGTACTGGCAAATACCTGAATCTGATTGGTTGATCAGTGCGAATGTTTTTGTTTTTTTTATTGTGTGTGTGCGATATCGTTTCTATGGCAACAGCTTATACAGGGACTTATATGGCAGGAGGTCCATGTAACCTAAACCGAGTTTGAATGTGTTAAAAGAAGTCCTCCTGATTTCCTGGTTCTGAGCAATGATTTGAAGTGAACTAGTTATTGACCACTGTGCTTGTACACACAGCTTCGCATACATCTGTGCAGTGAAATAAACTCACTAGGGGAAGCGGTGGGCAAACCTGTCTACGGAGCTGTTGTAGTTTAGGTGCCTAACTCAACTGTACTTTGGTTGGTACAGGGAATCGAACCAGGGACCTTCCGTTAACAGGGCTGGTTCCTTAACCACAAGTCCATGGCTGCTCCCATTTGAGGCGTCTATATGCTGTTGCTATAGAAACAACAAATTTTTTCGCTGCTCAGGACGAGGACTCTATTGTGGTTTTATTTCATATTGCAGAGGAATCGTTGATTAGTCCTTGTTTTTCCGCTGGAGTTTTGGTCCTGAGAAAGTTACGAACAGGAGGAAATTTAGAGTGGACCTCTAAACCGGCATCCAAATTTCCGGCACATCTCAGAAACGTCACCCGGTCCCGAGGAAATACAGAATAAAGCTCAAGTCTGTCCCCATGTGTTGATCGAGCAGAGAAACGGGGGGGGGGGGCAGGCGGAAAAGACTCCCAGCGAGTTGTAGAGAAATATTTACGGCCTTAATGGCCGAGGGAGGTATTGGAAGCGGCCCGCGGCGTGTACAGATAGAGAACAGACGCATCGGCGGTCCATTAAGAGAAAGAATGAGACGATTCGTTTTTGTCTGCGTGGGTGCCAGAAATAGGCGACTTAAACATGGTGCAACGGGAAATGCGTTTGGAGCACCTAACATTTATCTTTGTGTGTGTGTGTGTGTGGTTTCAGATCCGGTGGGAGAAGAACATTACTCTAGGAGAGCCACCAGGATTCCTGCATTCATGGTGGTGGTACGTCACATTTCCTTCCTTTCTTTCCACCTAATATTGATCGCCGGTAAGGTTCATACTTCAGTCCCCTGGATATTTGTATTTCTTCCAATTCACGATACCTGACATAGCACTGGATCAGAAGGTGGCCTACGCATTCAGCCCTGACCCTCAGCCCTGTCCTCTCTGGCTCCGCCCACCGGCGGAAAACAAAAGCCCCAGATGGTCTTGTAAAGGCAGGACACGCCCTCGCTCTTACCCCCACCGCCAACCTTTGTCTCTGGCTGTGTCCTTTTGTAACCCCCCCCCCTTTCCAACCCCGGCGAGAGCGGATTAACTCTTCGCATACCACTCTCCTTTGTGCATGATGACCAAATCCCCACCTCCCTGCTGTCTTTTTTTTTTTTTTTTTTTTTTTAATCCCCGTCCTCTCTGCTCTGGTTGGGGGCAGGCCGGTTGACAGGCCACAGGGTCAACAGCCTCGAGGTTTCCAGAGTTCACCAAAAGCCAAGAAGGGACACAGGTTTTGATTAAAACAACCCCCTTCCACTGCATCAGCCACCCCCCCCCACACCCCCCTCCCCCTTTGATGGTTTGTTCACCCGTCTATCGATGCCTTCTTATGACCAGCTCACTTAACCTTTCTTTCTTTTAGCTTAATTAAAGGATTGAGCTTATCGATCGTCAATATACTTAAAAGAAAGGTTCATCAAAAGATCGGACCAGGAAGTGTGTGATGATGTATCGGTATCGTGATGCATGATTTCGCGATATGTTTTTCGGAGAGGTGGTTGATATCGTGGTCTTAAAAAAAAAAAAAAAAGATTAGAAGCTAAAATTTTAATCATTAGCATAAAAGGTGTTAATTAAAAAGTTAAAAATCTGTTATGTTAAATGTATTCTATTGAAATATATCAAATAAAGTTTAGAAAAAACAATTGATTATTTTAAACATTTTATAATTATTTTTTTTTAACCTTTAGCAGTAAAGCAATTATTTATTTCTATATTTATTTATCTAATTATTTGGCCTTAAAAAAAAAAAGTATGTATGCGTGTGTGTATATATATATATATTGTGTGTATTTAGCAGTAAGAAGTATTTATTTATTTCTATATTTATTTATAGAAATTATTATTATTATTATTATTAACTACATGTATCATAGAAATACCCAAAAATCGTGTCTGATATTATGGTGCACACCCCTTCTTGTGCTCGTAATACTAAACACTAAATGTCATCATCGTCCACAAGCAAAATGCCCACCTATAGTAATGTAGGGTTAGGTTGTTTTTTTTTGCCGTGATACGTAATGACACACTAGTCGCGATCAGATTTCCAATAAAAACTCAAAGGCAGCTGCGTAACCTCGTAAAAGTGCATCGTGAAACCAACCAGTCTCTTAGTATCTGCGCTTCATCATATCGGAAACCGCCGTGGCGACTTGTGCCAGCGCGTAACAACAGCGTAGCGTTTTTCACGTTGCGTAACAACGTAGGGATTGTAAGATGTTGTCAATACGCACCACAAAGACCTGTAGAGTGTGAACATTTCGGCATTTGCGTCACGGTTTAAGTTGTTTTTATTTATTTTTTTAACTCTGGTGTTTATTTATGTAAAAACTAAAAAATTGTAATAATAATAATAATACTAATGATAACAATAATCCTTCTCAGAATCTCAGAATTAGCATTTCTAATAAAATTTGCAAAACCTGCTCTCATACATGTGCAAAAGAGGACCTTAGGAAAAAAAACAGAGCGACACCAGGTTGCTTTTGTCCCCTTCCCCCTTCCCCCTCCCCTCTCGTTTCCTGCCTGTAGGAGACGACCTTAATGCCCTTAGGTGTAGCCGAGTCCTTAAAGAATGGCAATTGACATGAAAATGCAGCTTCTTCAATTAGCATCAGAGCCAAACTCCGCCCTCGCGTCGTCAAATCTCCGAGGAAGAGCCGTGACGCCATTCAGGGCGTCAGCAGGGAGCAGGGGTTCAGCGTCAATACAGGACTCTCGGCCATGGAGCTGATTGGTCTTTAAGTCTTAATCCACTTTCAAAAACGTGTCAAAAACCGGTATAATAAAAAAACGGGTGTATTCCTCGGGGCATGGGGATCCACAGGGTTGCGAAAATATTCTGTAGGTAACGAACACCAGACTTCCTGCAGAACGCTCCACAATTCCGTTGTATTCCGAGGTGTAGGGTTTCTGTTTCAGTGGCATCCCTGATGTCACCATAACTGGTCAGTAAGGAGGCACGTGTAGCGTTCACCCGCGAGAGACGTTTATAGATGTACCAGGGGTCCTGTGGAATGCCAGTGGAACAAACCCCTGCACCATTATGGACCCACCACCAGTCTGTTCCTATTTTTTTTGTATACCTCGAACTTTTTTTTTTCCCCCTCTCACTCCTGGTCCGTATACATGTCTGCTATGGAATCTTTCTCTCCTTTTCCGTCTGTTTTTAGTTTCTGCTACCCATTAATGGCCCCCTCCCCCATGCACGAACAGTCCGGTTCTCCTGCTCGTATTTTCCTGCCCTTTTTTTTTTTTTTTTTTTTTTTTTTTAAATAGAACTTTACTTATCCTAGTAAACATTAGTAGTTCAAAACTCGAACACATCCGTAATCCTGAACCCTGTACATGTTTGTATTTGTACCTAAAAACCATGACAGCAGCAGGTCTGGATCATCGAACGAACCTAATGTGCTACGTCGTTTCGTCTCGATCCTGCGTCTTGTTTGTGTCCGTTTTTTTTTTTGTTGTTTTTTTGTGCGCATTCCCTTCATCCCACCCCCCTGTAGCTTTATTGGTTATCCATTAAATCGATGTCTAAAGACCAGGAGTGATCTAATTTGGATGTGTTAAACAGGTACTTAGTTACAGTGCAGTAATTAAAATGCCATTTGGAAGGAACCCTTGTGCTCCCCCTCGGCGGCCCTGGAGGACCTGAGTGGACTTAATTGAGGAAATCCCTGGCTTAATTGATCCGTAACCCGCTGCTCGTGCCAAGTGGACAGAGAGTTTCGAGAGGGCTGTGCATCGTTTAGCGTGCAGTCGGGACGTGGTGGATTTTCCCAGATCGCGTGGGCGGATTTTGACCCGCTAACCTTTGCGCGAGCTCTTCAGGAGCGCCTAGTTTTGGCAGCCGAATTTTGACACCTCCCACAAGCTCCGTCCCATAAATATATATTTATGATCGTCCATAACCTTAAATCTTACAGGTGAAGTCAGTCAATAACACTGACGGTCTCATTACAGTGGCACCTGTCAGGGGGTGGGATAGACTAGACAGCTCCTGGACACGCCTCAAATTTTCATATGTTGGTAGCAGGAAAAAATGGGCAAGTGCAAGATTCTTAGTGTTCACCCGAGTGATATCTAGCCGACCAGGTCGGAGCGTCTCCAAAACAGCAGGTCTTGTGGGGAGTGTCCCGTTTATACAGTATCGCTATTAAAAGGAGAAGATCCTTGAGCAACCGTTGAAGGTTCCTCGGTTTAAAACTGTGGAGGAACCGATTAAAGTGCTTTGAGGGACCTGCTCAGTTCTATCCACATAAAGATCCTCTAGGAACTTTAATTCTGGAACCAGAACCCGATTTTATACTGAGGAATCCCTAAAGTTCTTCCAGGTGATTCTGTGAGCTTTGAGGAATGGTTGAGTTCTTGGAGGGGCCTCTAGGTGCCTGGAGTAACCTGCGAAGTTCCTCAAGAAACTACTGATTTTTACACTGTAGTTGTTAGTGCTTACTTAAAGTGGTCCAAGGAAGGACAGCCAGTCAGCCAGTGACAGGGTTATTGGTTCCCTGGGCTCATTGATTGGTGCATGGGTAAAGGCTAGAGCGTGCGGTCCAGTCCTACAGAAGATCCTTAGAAGAATCTACTGCTAATATCTTGGGTGCTACAGATACCACAGAAGCCCTTCAGAGTCCATGCCTCAAGGGGCAGAGCTGTTTTGTCAGGCAGTATTCATGTTATATTGTGTATTGTAGTATTGTAACTGTTCCATCATTGTTTTTAACGCTGCGTCTATGTCATTGCAGCGTGTTCTGGGATCTGTACTGCGCCGCCCCGGACAGACGTGAGACCTGCGAGCATTCCAGCGAGGCCAAGGCCTTCCATGACTACGTAAGTGCCAACGCTGCTTTTGCATCAGTGGGCGGAGCTAAACGCCTAGCCTCTCAGGGATGCCACTTTTTGACGATACAGTACGCTCTCCAGCGCCTCTCTTGCGTTTACATGCCCATCCGTCACACTCCCGGGCCGGCGCGCTCACGTCCATCCGTGCCGTCTTATCGCGAAGCCTGGTTTACATGCTGTAGATGTCTGACATGCTCCGGTTGTCCTCCTGACCATAGGGACTTTGTCTGGATGGACTTCTGATAAACAAACCCATCCAGACAAATGCAGCACAAATACAAATAATAGGGATGGCGGTTGGCGTGCAAGGTCACAGGCTCCATCTGTGGTGCTTTTGTAGACGACTCTGACTTTGGGTATGAGAAAAACAGGATGCGCAGTGTTTTATTTCGGCCTTTCCTAAACTTTTCTTGGTCGATTGGGGGGGAAAAAATATTGCTGGATTTATTTATTTATTTATTTGCCTTTTTTTTTTTTATTGCTTGCACGATCACGTCACTGCTCCTCGTTTGAATTTGAATGCGCTACATGATGGACAGACGTGCCGAACGGAGAGAAATTACCCGTCTGTGATTGCGACTTGAAACGCGTTTCGTTCTCTAATCATCAGGGCCAGACAATGGTAATGAGCTGAACATTTATTTGGTGAATGCTGGTCAAATATGATTAATATAGGCCGCACTTTCATCACCAGAGGGTCTGATTTTTCCCAAAGCATCGACTTAAATGCTCTAATCACAACTTGTGTGTGTGTGTTTTCCCCCTCAGCGAATGTCTCGAAGGATTTTTCCTTTATCTCTTTAAAGCGTCTGTTTTCCCGCGTGTATTTGGAGAGCCACCACACTCGGCGTTCTTGTCTCAGAAAGGTCCACTAGCGCGTCCTTGAGTCAGGTGATTTATGATGTGTTTAGCCCTCTGCTGTTTTTTTTTTTGTTTTTTTTTCCCCTCCCCTTCTGCTCCTGGCCAGTCGCTCTGCACAGGTGCGTGTGGTTCATCCTGGTCGTTGCCGTCTCCCGCTCTTTCCTCCCAGCCTTCTGGGGAGATAATGGACTACACTGCTCTAATCTCCTAATCCCGGGAGCGGTTGAGGGGCTAAGCCGAGGGGATTTGGTGGGATTGGAGGCCTGGCCTGACTCCAGAGGTGCCTGGTTCCTCTGCGTCCCCGCCATAATGAGCATTGATCGGACAGCGCACAGTCCAGCGCCATTTATCACAGCTGTCCTGCAATAGCCCGCTCGATCTATGAGGGGTCGCCTTTCTCATTTTGCTGTTCCTCCACGGCTCGCGCGCTAGCTGAGGCCTCGTTTTTGGCTCGCCGTTCCCAAGGCGCCAGCGCTCATAAATCCTAACAGGGCCTCTTAGAAGAACAAAAGATTCAGTAGCGAGCGTTTTGGTGGGGCGTTTTGTTCGGATTAAAGCGGCGCTTCTTTCAAAAGGGGGTTTGGCTGGTTCTGGCTTGGCGCCGATCCACCGTCGGCTCATGTGCAACCTCGGTACCTTTTCCTTTAGTTTTTTTTTTTTTTTTTTTTTTTGGGAACTCTTTGCCCATGTCTCCATCTGCCTCTGTTGTCTCACTTCGTCTCTCTCACTGCTGTCACTCTATCTCCTTGAACGCATCCTTTCCTTCCTGCTTCCTCGGTTATGCCTTGGCTGTAACCATGCAGTTGTCAAAATCCCTTGCATGCTCATTTACGCTCCGAGTGCTCATCTTAGGTGAAAAGAGTTCTCAAAAAGCAGCAGTATGTACATGTCACGAAGAGCGCAATAGAGTCGCAAGTCGAATTGTCTTGTACGTGGAAAGTGGCAACTTGGCAAAACAGGAGTCGGTCTAATTAATAGAACAGTGCTGTTCAGTGAAATCCTGATAAATGCGTATTTGCGTTCTGGGAAGCATGACTGTAAGCATACCGGTGTAAGTGCTTGCATTTTGTTCCGCTAGGTTATTTTGATTGTCACGTGTCTCACGTGTTGTCTCGAGGAGAAACGTCCAGTTTGGTAACAAGCGCTGGGTCTCGTGAGTGCTGGAATATCTTGGAAGATCCAAAGGACATACTGATGAAGCAACTGTCACGAGTCACATTAAAGCATCCAGATGACAACAGGTTTTGGATATTAACAGACACGGTGTGTCTTATGAGATGACAACTGTTTGTGTAGCAGGTTAGAAGACTTTTCTTTGGCAGAAAACGTACAAATCTTCAGTAAAGCAGTAGGATCTGCTGACACTGGAGACTCCTTCCATAAATTCCTCTTTTGACCTCTGATCTCTGCTAGGTGGGCAGTGAACACACTTGCCCAGAGCGGTGGGCAGCCCCTTTTCAGGGAGCAGTTAGCAGGTTAGAAATCTTGCTCAAGGGCACTTCAGTCAAGTCGAGTCTTGTCAGTTGCGGAGGACCGTCTGGTCCCACGGCCGGTTCCTTAACCACAAGCCGATGACTACCTGAGGCTGTTTGGATGTTTAACCCATCAGTGCATCGAAACACACCGGTGAACAGCACCTATCCATGGCACCCACAGAGCAGTTGGTGGAGGTTTAGGTGCCTTGCTCTGGTGCACGTCAGTTATGTCTTGTCAATACAGAGGATCCAATCGGCCACCTTTCCTGTCACAAGACTCGACTCGAGCCGTGGCTGCGCCAGTCGCAGTTAGGTGAAGTAGTCATTACCGTAGAAAAGATCTTAACCGCTACCTTATCAACGCCTTTACGTTCCGACCAGTTAGAATGGAGAATCAAGCGGTGGAAGAAAAAAACAAAAAAAACACACAATCCGACTCCCATCTCTCTGGCCAGGTTTTATTCCCTCTGCGGCCCACGGGTTGTCTTCATACCAGTGTAAATATTTTGGCTATGGTGTGGAGTAGAAAGTGCGCACCAATGTTTATCCGGTCGTTCGAGTAATCAGACAGCGTGACGTCAATAACACCATCGCCCAAACCGATGGCTGTGATAAGGGCGGGCCGTGTACAGACCAGGAGCTCGACTGTGCCGGATTTTCACCCTCTGCTTCTCTCATACATACAACCCCGCTCTGTCACTGACTCTCTCTCTCTCTCCCCCTCTCTCTCTCTCTCTGAGGAAGATTGATTGGGTAATCTCACTCTTTCTCCATGATGCATGCTCACTCGCTTGCGTGCTCTGGGGAAACAGAGAAGTGCGGCCAGCATGATAATATCCTGGGAGGAGGAGACGGAAGACGGAGATGACGGCCATCATCAATCAAATTCCACTAATTCTACCACTTCTTGGAATAATAATAATAATAACACTAACGATAGCGCTGTCAAATTTGACAGCTTTCTGTATTTGTGTTCCCGGATGTTAATCTGTAAACACGCTACAAGAAGCACTCAGTGGTTGCGTATCGATGGAACTTGCCGGCAGTCGCAGGGTTAAAAACGCTGTTTGCCTCTCCGAGGTCCTCTGAGCATGCTCACTGCAGGCGTATGGTTAATATTTGATCCAGTAGATGAGGCTGTGCTGGGTGTGTGTGTGTATGTGTGTGTGCTCATACGGTAAAGAGAAAGCAGGAATATTTCCATCGCTCCTGTATCTGTTACAAAGCACCGTATTCCATCTTTTTTTAATACGCGGATGAAAGCGGGAACTTTCATACAGCCGCTTCGCTTTGTTTTGGAACCCAGCGCCATTCTATTTGAGGCACACGGTTACCCCAGAGATATCCTGTTAAAGGGATAGGGATAGGGACTTGTTTTGGTGGACAGTTTGTTAAATGTCTGCCAGACGAGCTAGTTCCCGCTATCGGTTACGTTACAGCGGCGGTAAACAGTCTGGAATAAACATCTCCTTACAGACAGCGCAGTTTCTTGTCAAATCCCCTGGCTTGCTGTAGTATGACTTCGGATGTAAGAGTAAGGAAACTTCCTGAGCGTTCACCACGACTCCATCAAACCTAACCATGAAACCACAAATCCATTGAAAGAGGAAGTCAGTAACATTGATTATCTCGTTGCAATGACCCTCTGTCAAGTTATAGGCAGCGAACGGTCGGTTCTCAAGGTTGATGTCCTGGAAGCAGGAAAAATGGCCAAGTGTAAGGATCTGGGTGACTTTGATAAGGTTATGCCTAGTCGACTGGGTCAGAGCATCTCCAAAACAGCAGGTCTTAAGGGGTGTGTTCCAATATACAGCGGTTAGTCCCTACCAAAAGTGGTCCCAAGGAAGGGCAACCAATTACCCGTTGACGAGGGGTCACTTGTGCATGGAAGATGAAGGCTAGCTTGTCTCACATCTTGGTGCCACAGTTTCCACAGGTCTTGTGGAGTCCATGAGTCAACCGGTCACAGGTGTTTTGGCAGCTGTTTACACAGACGTTAGCATACTGTCTTGCCCCTGGACTACCCTTAATTGTCGATAGTATCGCTTGTTGCTTTGGAAAGAGTACAGGTTGTCGCAATGCCAATCTGTCCATGGAGTAACAGGGAGCATGGCCTGAAATACTTCATGTGTTGGGCTTGACCTTACAAATAAGGTTTAAGTGGATCACCACTGCAGGTGTTGAAGGTCCAGAAAGTGCACCCTTGGTGGTGCCATCCTAGGGGCAAGTTTGGAACCTTTTTTCTGAGATGTGGCATCAAAGCAAAAGCTTTAGCTGGTGGTTTTTTGTTTATTTACCTGTAGAGAGGTCAGCAACCCAGGCAAAACTGAAGTCAGGACTGTAAATAAACGTGAAGAGATGGGTCTTGCGCTGGATGGTATGTGGTGGTCAGTAGGTTGGTGCGTCTGTGGATGTAAAGAAAAAGGTTGGCTAAGCAGGGCACAAGATTGTCGCGTCTCCGGTCGTGTATTCTGTCTGTGGTGACTGCTTCGCTCTGTCTTTCCAAAACTCCCCCTCTCTCCCTCTTGTCGCGTGTTGGCAAGCAGCATTGGCACTAGACCCTTGGCTCTGCCTGTGTCTGGTGCTGTTCTAGCATCTTGGCCAATACCAACTGAAAGGGTTGAGTTGACGAGGAGGAGGACGAGGAGGACGAGGAGGAGGGGGTGCAAGTACATCAGTCTCAAGTACCAGCTGCCCATCCAAACTCCGAAAAAAAAAGAGCCTCCCTTTGATAGATTGCGTGTTTGTGTTTGTGTGCGAGCGCTCTTGTTTGCTCGCTCGCGTGTCTACACACAAACACACACACTCTCGCATATGCGTGTGTTTGGCCACACGGCCCGTGCCAGGCTGCTCGGCAGAGACGAGAGGCAAACACACTACATCTGTTCGCACCCCCAATCGACGTGTTCACACACATTTGCCACGTCCCGGCCCGAAGAAATGCCCCCTTCGATACGCAGAGGACGCCCTCTCTGAGAAGGTGCGCTACGCCCTACCTGGGCTCGCAAATGATCTCGCTGAATATCGCGGATCCCGAGAGGGAGACGAGGGGGGTAAGGACGGAATCGCCAACTGATTTGTAGAGGCGAGCTTAGCATGAGTGTGTGATTGTGAGAGTTATTCACAATAGCAAAAAAAGTTAAGTCGTTTTGTTGTAAAATATACGTTTTTATGTATTCTATGTATATTTTATGTATATACGTGTTTATTTATTTAATATCCTGACGTTGTCCATTTGTATGTCCAAAAGTAATTACACCTCTAGTGGCAATAAAGTAACAGTGTGATAATAGCAAGGAAGCTAAATGACGCTAGCAGAGAGCCAGGTACGTTCGTCTTTGCTCCCTTTGGCTAAAGATTAGCACAGGCTAGCAGTTTTCTGTAAAGTGTAGAGTTATAACAAAGTCAGTATAAGACAAGTCTGTTCACTCACCACCATTTTTGGTAACGCCTCCGGGCAGTTATTTTGAGCCATACAAGACCAGACTCCTATCTCTTGTTTATTTCTCCGAAACTAAAATAGTAACTACCGAAAAAATCGCTGGTGAAATCTGATCAATGCTGAACCTTACCTTTGCTCTTAAATTAATATAACACAGAAAAATAAGAATTTTTTATGTTCGTCTGGCTACTACCCATGCGCATAACGGGAGCCAAGATTTACGACGCCTTTCTGCTTTACAGCTGTTTCCATGACGACTGTGAGATGCTTGATGCAATACCGACATAATATATATTTAATATTAAACCGACAGTAGAGTAATAACAACACTAACAATATAATAATAATAATAATAACACTAACAAGACACGACTGAGGTGCCCTTGAGCAACCCAACTCCTCCCCCTCACTCCCCACCCTAATGGGCTACTCACTGGGAGCCATGGTTTGGGGCTGCCCCCTGCTCTGGGCAAGTGTGTCTGCTGCCCCCTAGTGTTCACTGCTGCTTGTGTGTGCGTTTCACTGCACGGACAGGTTAAATGCGGAGGTCACGGTACTCTCGGTAGGCAAATAGGCAGGCTGAGTGTTTGAGGGGCAGGTGAAGCTAGATCATTCAAAACTTTTCAGTGTAACAAATAAACGTTAGGTTAATTTAGGTAATAATTGAAGAGGGAAATTGACACACACACACACACACACACACACACACACCGAGGTCCTGCTTGACTTCAGATCCAGCCAATCATATAAGTGCTTGGTGGCTGTTTAACTACACACCATACCTGACTGGAAATCATATAAGCCGGTATGAACCACACACACACACACACACACACACACACACACACACACGTGCGCGCACACACACTCCTTGCTCTCTGATTACTATTTTTATACCTGCGACTCCTCGCAGCTTTCTCACAGCTACTGACCATGCTGTCACCTGGTGTGTGTGTGAGTGAGAGAGAGATCTGAGATGTGTGTGTGTGTGTGTGTGTGTGTGAGAGCAACAGAAAAGAAACACCTGGGCCCGTTTCAGTTGAAGCCACAAACTCCGCCTATTGTCAGAGTGCAAATCTGTGTAGTGAAGAAAAACAGGAGCCACACGCAAGAGAACGTTCAACACGTCGAGTAACGGCGGAGCTTCAGCGACTGCGAAAGGTCGCGGGTTCAAAGCCCATTTTAGCGCCCTGACATCGCTAACAGTGTTTCACAGGTGATTGTCAACAGTTAGCATAAGTACAAGGCACCGCTGCGATGGGAGTCCGGTGTGGGTGGTCCGAACTGCACGTCAAACATCTGTCTGTCATTCATCGACACGACACGTGACAAAATACGTTGGGCGGTGTGTTGGAAAGGGGTGCGGGGCCAAAGCGCAAAAAACGTAAACGTGAATTAAATAATAACGAATTCAGCAAGTGATTCGAAATAGTAGAGTCATATTGATTGATGTGATTCATTTCATTTCATCTATCCATTGGTTTACCTCCTCAGAGTGAATCGATTCGGAGTCGGATTGCATTCGACTCGGGCTAGTTAAGAATAGACTCGGGTGCCTTGGCGTGTGTGTTTGTGTGTGTTTTTACCTGCACACAGTATGTTTATTTACCTGTACTGTGTGTGTGTGTGTGTCCGTTCACCTGTACAGTGTGTGTTTACCTGCATGTTGACCCCACAATAACACAGGCTCAGTGGTTACCAGGAGCCTGTTGCTCATTAACCAGGCGAGCAGCCGGTCACGTCACGCAGACCCAGACGTGCGTTACATCGCCGTTTGACCTCAGGCTACAACTGGTCACACTCTGTCTGAAGCTCTGTACACTATAAAATGGCAATAGTTTTTATTATCGCTACAGTATTTACAGCACCTAGCTGAGTCAACACCTGGATCGGATCGGATCGTCTCGGTGCAACTCGTCCACTCGCGATCAATACAGCCAGTCTGCCCCGCACGCCGCATGAGTCACTACCTACACCGAAAGAACGGTTCTATTTAGACTAGACGCCGCGTCACATTGAGCAATAGCCGGGCTCTCAAACCTCTAATCATAAGGATGCTCTTTAAAGGGGAGTCGTTTAATTGATTCTTGATTCATACAGGGAGTCAATTTCATTCTTTTTTTTTTTTTTTTTTTTTTTTTTTTTTTTTTTTTTTTTTTTTTTGTGTCCCCTCATGTTCTGGTCTCCTTCATGGATCGAAGATTAACGCGGACATGTTGCTTTCGTGACCTCGGGATTTCTGTTTAACGTGGTTATGTCTTGAGTCGTTAACACACACACGCGCACACACACACACACGCGAATGTACACATGCGCACAATCTGAACCTTGTCCTTTGTTTTTTTTGTCCTTGTCCCTCCCAGTTTAATGTCCTCTCGTAGTGTGTTTCTTGAATTTATTTATTTTTTTTTTACCCAGCGGACACACACTAGTGCACACACACGTGCGCACACACACACACACACACACACGCCCCAGGACGTGTCTGAGTGACTGCATTAAAGGCTCGGATTTACTGGCTGGGTCGAAGAGCGATAGAGAAAGGCTTGTGTGTGTGTGTGTGTGTGTGTGTGTGTGTGTTAAAATGGTTTTCGTTAGTGCCTGTGTTGTATTCGAGATGCCTGTGCGGCTCGGTTTCATTAGGCAAGCTCTCGTAATCAGTTCTGGCCGTTCTGTGAAATATTCAGCGTGCCGTATTGTTCACACGGACACCTCACCATATTGTGCAACCCCCATGTTCCATTTCGGAGGAGGCTCCACGGGTAGGCAAAAAAAAACAAAAAAAAAGCATGTTTGGCAGCGTTTGCTCCCCAGAGAGCGAACGAACAAGGAAGAACAGTCTCTAAAAAGAAACTCCACCCCGAAACGCAGTAAATATACGACGATAAATGTGGCTATTCTGGCCCTGGACTGTTTGGACTCCCAGAATGCAGTGCCAGGCTGAGACTAGGCTAGCTGGGAGTCTGCGAGGTGTTAAACGGTATTATGAGAAAAGGTGAGAAAGTTGAGCAGGCTAGAAAGACTAAAGCGTCGCCGCATCGCTCTGCCTCAAGCCGGCCGTACACTGTGGGATTTTATCCTGTGTTTGTAGACGGTGGAATTTTTGTTTGATCAGCTGACGTTCGACGTGAAGTGATGTCCAATTACCAGCCCGAGCAAACTCCGATTGGATGGAATTCCGACGTCACTTGTATCACAGTTTGAGCAGTCACATGACCTGTTTCTTCGACCTGTATCTTTCTAGGGGTGCTGAAAAAATTACTCTTTGAAGAATCGTGATTCTTAGTACTGGCGATTCTGAATCGATTCAGTATGCCCAAAAAAATATTTTAAAGTGTGTTTATGTTGTATTTTTTTGCCGGTCCTACTCCCGAGTGAACTGCATATCGGATCGTGTGTCCACTTGGCCACCGTAGAAGAAGGCTGTCTAGGCCACTGTACAGTAAGCTAGCTCCCTTGCTAGCAGACTAGCACACTTATTATTGTTGTTAAAATTATTACTTGTTAGTTACTACTTACTTATTTTCAGCTTAAAGTTAATGTACTGCGGTAGACTGGAGTCTGTTTACTTATGTATTAATTTTTATTTTTTTTAAGAAAATCCAGACAGCTAATCGAATCTAATACTGGTCATACAAAAAGATTTGATACAATAAGGAACCTAAAAGTATTGTTTTAAATAAATGTTCTGTTTGTTTGTATTGTCGTTTCATCGTGTTGGTTAACAATTTAATTTAAACAAAATTTATAGAGCTTTTGAATAGAAAAATTGTTCCTGAATCGAAAATTGATTCTGAATCGAATCCTAAATTCTGAATCATTCAGTATAGTGGTAGGAGGGGTGGGGG
>JAOVVF010000042.1:18004837-18017257 GCA_028565595.1 Duopalatinus emarginatus
GTTCACCATTTTAATTGTAACATTTCACTTTAAAGCCTTATTCATTTACATAGATTAAAAAATGCGATTAATCGCGACTAATTATATGAAGTTCTGAGATTAATCGCGATTAATTTTTTTTAATCATTGACAGCCCTAATATATATATATATAATATATATATATATATATATAATATTTACACATATGTAACGTGAGAATTACAACTATGCAGCAATATATTGCAAATACACCCAGTGCTACCTTCAGCCTATTTGTTTTGGATTTTTTTATTTTTATTATTACTTACATCCATCTTTAGTCCGCATTTTTTATCCCTGATTTGTTAGGGAGTGCCTTTAAGAACTTAAATTGATAGTCTAGCCCAGGGGTTGAGTCATGTATTTTATTTTTACTACCCTTCAGAGCAGAATTAGAGGATTTTGAGTTAAAAACAAAACCCTCCTCCACTGCATTAGAGTAAATATAATCTATTCCAACACACAGTTTTGTCACAGTTTTAACAATAATTTATATGTGGTAATTCACCAACATTTAACCCTGAAGACTGGCACATCAAGCACAACAATCTCGCCTAGCTGGTAGCTAACAAAAAAAGGAATGTAAA
Organism: Duopalatinus emarginatus; assembly: GCA_028565595.1. NCBI lineage: Eukaryota > Metazoa > Chordata > Actinopteri > Siluriformes > Pimelodidae > Duopalatinus > Duopalatinus emarginatus. Next base: position 18,005,445 of record JAOVVF010000042.1, read on the forward strand.
GAAAATTGTTATTTGTGAGTTATTCACGTTTATAGACACTCCAAAAGGTTTCTGATACATTAAAGTACAACCTGAGGCTGTCAAACACTGAAAGGTGGTGACGTTGAAGTCAATTTCTCATTTACCAGCTCTTTGTTAGAATTTTCCCGTTCCACCTTAACTGGCGCCAGAATAGCACTGGAAAAAGACATTGTAAAAAGTCAAGGGTTTAGAAATACTGAAACATATTTTCAGCCAAGATGCTTAAACATTAGGCCAACATTTTAATAAAATAGACATTAAATATTGTGGTTTGATTTTTGTTAAAAGGAAAAAAAATTGACCCCTGGCCTTGTCTTGATAGCTTCTACTCAAAGGCAACCCTGGAGATGTGAACTGGATGCAGGAGCTCCTGCATAATCCGAGTCTGAACATGAGCAACTTTAGGCGCTCAAACGTTGACGTAACCTTCGGACTTGCAATGTTACAATGTTACCTGTACTGAAAACATGACGTTCCAGCTGTTTGGCTGGAAAGGGTTAACCCATCAGCTGGGTTTCTTGTCTTGGGTTGCTATAATTCAGTTGAAGATCACCAGACCTGACTTGAACTCTATTAAATAAAGTGTAATTGCCCAGTAAGTGTCTGCTTTTGTTCTCTTAGCCACCAGGCTGTCTCTCTAAGGTGTCATTAGGACTTGGAAATCAATATTTCCCTGCAAGATTTTTTTGGTATACAGCCTACTGTACTGAACTGAGGAAAAAAATCACAAGATTCAAAGCTGCCCTTCCATTACTCTGTGAGAAGGTGCATGTTTTTTGCTTCTTGGGGGACATCATAGGTATAGAAATCAAAGATTTGTACTACATTGGACTGAACAATGGCGGCTTTAGCCCTAAAGGAAACCCAGAAAAAAAATGCTGTTATATTAACATTCAGAATAATACTGCTGTAGCTTATCAGGGTAACAGGGACTGCCGGTTTTCAGCAGTTTTATGGCTGGGAAATGATGAAACTGGTCAACCAGAGAGACGTCAAATTGCTAAAGAGGAGACGCAAGTCCAGTAATGAAAAATAAATGAAGTCGTTATTAGATAAAGACGTTCCTGTCGGAACAAGTAAACAGCATAGAGGGCATTAATAGGGCCGTGCAATTTCAATACTAATTAGTTTTATTTAAAAAAAAAAGGCTACTGGGTACAGAGCAATGTCCAGGTGTTAAGTGATGAGGAATTAGTGCAATAAGTTGAAATCTATTGCACTGTATTGCACTGTCTGTGTGGGTTCAAAAACCCGAAACCTTTCGAAATAATTTAGGGCAGGGTCCTTCAATGTGTATTGATTTTTTTTTTGGATTCTGTATTGTCCACAGTTCTGAGATCACTTCAATTTATCACTTTATGTATGCACTGGCCTTCGACTAGCCTTTTGCTTTCTTCTTCTTTTACTTTTTCTTCCACTCGGCCGCATGCGGGCTGGAGCCAATCCCAGCATCGTCGACAAAGGCAGGGTACACCTTTTACAGACCACCAATCCATCATGATGACCAACACACACGCAATCACACCTACGGGCAATTTACAGTGCATGTCTTTGGACTGTGGGAGGAAACCGGTGTACCTGGAGGAACCCCACTCAAGCACAGGGAGAACATGCAAACTCTATACAAAACGGCCCGGACAGGGAATCAAACCCGGATCGTCCTGCTGTGAGGCATTTTATCCTGTTTTACTTCTGTGTAAGTGGTTTTCTTTCATTGCCTGAATCCTGTGTTCACTCAATCCAAGACAAATTGAACATCAATCAATCTATTCAATACTTTTGTTATAGCTTGGTGTCAGAAGTGGGATCGTGCCCAGGTACGTTTTTAGGGAGTTTAATGCTTACCTGGTAACTGTGTATGTAACATTCAAGCAGAAGTTCTAAACATGGAAGAGTCATTGTTAAGTAAACAAAAAGTCATACAAAAGATGTAGCTACTTTATTCACGTAGCGACTTTATTCACAATTTACAGATATTGTACATACTTTTCCAGGTACACCACTACTTATTCTGTGCACATAATAATGACTGTAATAAAATTTGCTTGTTAATTTCAGCCATGTTTCATATTTTCTCTGCCTCTTAATACACTTGTGCTGACAATATTGCTTTTTTTTAAGTCATGCTGTGTGTATTTTGCAGATTCTTTGTGAAAGCAAGAACTAACAAATAGACTATTGCACCTTTGACCTGACTGGAATTTTGCATGAGACAGGGAAATAATTCACGGTCATTAACATTAACATGTAGTCAATGATGGTAAAGTACAAGCAAGTGGATAAGATTTGTATTTGTATTTATTTTAAGGTTGTTTTTTTTCATTTATGTGAATTTCTTCCATGTTGTTGAATCAAGTAGAATGAACCTGAGTGCTTAAAGTTATAGAAAATATAGACCTCTTGTGTAATCTTAGCATATTACTACTCTACTAGTCTGCAAAGTTTGGATTCTGTGCAATGACTGATCTCTTGTCTCAGTTACTGCAAGTTTATATTAACCTTTATATTTATAACAATAATAAATATTTATACTATGGTTTATATTTGATTGGCATTACTGACACTGCTCTAGCTTGGTTATGTAATATTTTCCAGACAGGCAGCCAGCAGTTTGTTTCAGTTGGAATTTTTAGATCAAATCCTTCTATTTTGTCTCTTGGCGTCCCACAGGGCTCAGTTCTTGGACCCCTCCTGTTGATTATTTATGCTCCTACTTGGAAATATCATCTGACAGCAAGGTCTCCAGTTCGACTGCTTAGCAAATGATGCACAAATTTACATATGCACCTCGGCATACAGAATATTTCCGCAAGCTTGAGAAGTCCGTGCCCTGTGGGGAACCGAGTATCAGACTGACATAGTTTTTCGCTATATATGTACATAGCGATTTTAATAATACACAGACAATAAACCCAAAAGCTGCTGTAGTTCATATAAGACTATGTCAAATGGTTCTCCATGGAAATGACTTAGATTCAATTATTCAAGTAAATGATTAAAGAGTCTTTCTTTCATTCTTTATTGTAATTATTATAAATTTTCCCTGCTTTTTCTAAACAGCCAATAAACCCTACGTAATGTGATACCTCTTTTTGCGGAGAGCAGTGAGAACTCACGCCGAAATGGATGGCGCATGCAAGCAGCAGAATGGCTTTGGCTGTAGGTGCACATTCATATGCATTACAAGGCTTTAATATTAATGCCTCGCAATGTTCTACAAATCAGAACTACGCGTCAGTTTGTCTAGCAGTAAAAGTCAATACGACCAGATTTATTGCACAATCTGGAAGATATTTCACGGTAGTCCAGTCAGCGTGGCTGATTACTTCTGGAGATTTTTCAGCATACTTTTTTTTTTGGATGACTTTTTGAACAGACTGTTAAATGTCTTTGAATGTCGTTTTGTATATAAATTGCAATGAAAGTTTCATCAGTCCTATTACCAACAACCGAGCCAACTCATACAGAATAGGAATCAAATAAAAAAAATCTATAGACATTTTGGACTGATTTAAACAGTGATCGCAGAAAAACTAGAATATCAGTCAAATGTCCATCAGTAAACAGTTGACAAATTTCAACTCCAACGAATCAGCAGCCATTCATTCTGATGGCTTTGGCCTCATCAAACAGGACAATATGCCACCCGGATGTCTAGAGGAACACTCCTCTAAGTTTGGGGTTTTGCCATTCCCACCCAAGTCACCGGATCTCAACATGAAGTGTCAGAAAAACTGGTACACTTGGTAGGTCCCCTATGGGGCTTGTAGAAATATTTAGTAGGTAATGAACACCATACTTCCTTTAGAACGGTCCACAATTCTGTTGTAATATCCAGATGTATTTGATAACTTTATGATCTGGTGACTTTGTGTGAATGTCAAGTCCAAACAAGTGTTCGTCCAACCAGAATTTGGTGTCTCCAGATGTGTGTGGTGGTGCATTTTCCTGTTGGAGGACACCAAAACACATAACATTCACCTGTCAGAAATTTTTATAGACATACCAGGTGTCCAACAGAATGCCTCATAGAGCCAAAACCAGCTTTTGTATTTCGTGGCACTTCAGTGTACAGATATTGTTCATAATCACACTATCTGTGTCACCAAAATCAGTATGGGTTCCTTTTTTTGAGGCTGTCTCCTCTTAAGGAAGGTTTCCTTAGACGTGATGCCGGGCCATCCCAGTTGTTGCTCAGCCTCTGCTGCCATAGCGACTACTAGCAACTGCTTAGTCTCACTCTGTAAGCTGTTTGGCAGGCAGCTGCATCCACTCACTGTCCACGATGCTTTCATGTCTCTTCAAATCCGAGGCGCAGGAACTAAAACCTGAAGGGCTTTTCACCTCAGGGACTTGTGCTACTTGTGCTTAAACACTTTTTTTTTTACACGTGTGCAGCAGTTTAAGAGCTGCTCTTGCTGTGTATCCTCTCATGTTTCTCCAGATCTGTCCAGAGATACAGACCTGTGGGTTTTTAATTGGCAATCGAACCGAAAAAAGAACGAGTCGAGCCAGGCGACACATGCTATCAAACAGAAACATCCTTCATTTGGGTGTTCGAGGCAAAAAAAAAAAAATATTTTAACATGTTTTACGCTTCAGCATTGCTGTAAAACCCCAAACCTTAATTTGGTATCTTTAGTCATATGTGGTGGCGCATTATCCCATAGGAAGAGGCCAAACCATTTTAGAAAGAATTCAGGGCATAAAAGGGTGTAACAGGTTCCCAGGGTATGCCAGCTAAACAAACCCAATACCATTATGAAGTTTTTGTGGATGTTGCTTTCTGAGATGGTTCATATGGAACCAATATGTCAAAGATGTACTTCATTGCTAAACCATTAAGATTCATTTAAGTCTGAGTCTATAATTACCTCTAGATTTTTTGGTTTTAGAGAAAGAGGTCCAAAGTGGACCAAAGTTGATTACTTCAGACTTGTCTGTGTTTATCTGGAGAAAGTTGTTTTACATCCATACAGTAATTTGTTCAATGCAATGCAATGTAAATCTGAATGTCACCTGCATAGCTGTGGTAGGATACATTATCGCTGTGTATTAATTGGCCTAATTGTAGCATGTAAAGAATCAACAAAAGTGGTCCGAATATGGACCCCTGAGGGACCCCACAGGTCAAAGCCATTTCCTCTGAGACACAGTTACCGATTTTATTAAAGTATTTCCTGTCCTCAAGATAGAAATTAAACCATTTTAGGGCAGTGCCATAGATGCCTACCCAATCCTGTAACCTTTGTAACAAGATCACATCGTTAACTGTGTCAAAAGCAGCACTCAGATCCAGTAGGACTAAGACAGAGACTTTGCCAGCATCAGTGTTGAGACGGATGTCATTGGTCACCATAAGAGTTATAAGAGTGAGTAAGTTGATGGCACACAACTTTTTTAAGGACATAAAAACGGCAGGTTAGATATGGGCCGATAGTTGTTTAGTTATTCTGGGACTTCAGTAGAAACCTGTAAGGTTTGCGAAAAGCTATGCCTTCCTCTTATTGGTGATATTTCACTCTCATGCACTAAATCAGCCACTAGTGAGCATGTTATGCATCCTAGACTTAATCTTTTATGATGGATAATTTTTTTGACAGCTGAAAATCATGCAGTCTGACTCGCTCAAAATTGTAGGTTATGTCCCTGGGATTTACAAGCCAGGTATTTCATCACAGGCAGTACATATTTACAGTACTGGCTGTATATAGATACTAAATATAACCTTTGGTATAACCACCACCCCTGTATTCCCTTTTCACTCATTAGGTAGTGGTAATTTTTGACTGCCCAGGTCAAAAGACGGTTGGGCAGTCGTCACCATCATAAATTAAACTCTAGAAGCATCTGCTCGTCGACGAGGCTCTAAGAAACTTGTGAGCTTGAGGCTGTGAACAGTTGGCGGAGATGAACGTGGCACACGAGCAGAATGAGCTACAGAAGGCGGCACCAGAAGTCAGAACGTCTTCCTAATTGACAGATTTCTGCTGGTGCTGAGAGATAACAAAATTAGCTCGCCCAAGGCGCTCATAGATGAAAATGGGAATCGTAACTAACGGTAGAACTTTTGTCATGCCTCGCCACCCTGTTTTAACTTGTTGACAAAATAGGAAAGAAATATGTGGCTGTGTGCGAAGTAGGAAAAATCAAGGCCTTGTCGATCACCAGAAACAGATTAGAGGTGTCATCTGGGCTCTAATTGAACAGTAATACAGACACTAACTTGCAGATTCTGGGGGTCATGATATCATATTAATTACCATAAAACCATAAATAGTAAGGAATAAAGCACAATGGGGCAAGTCATTATACAGAAATTATTAACAGCAGGAAGGTTTGTACACAGCCGAGGGCTATTATCACCTTAAAGTTGATTTTTAATTAACAAGTGAAAGTGAAAGCAAACATTGACCAACAGTGCTTGGAATTTTGACCTCTGCATTTAACCCTTCCTTGCAGTCAACACACACGAGGAGGGAGTAAATACCTTGGTCCGGAGCAGGGGGGCAGCCCCTATCCTAAGGACCTGAGCGGCAGTTGGGAGTTAGGGCGCCTTGCTCAAGGGCATTTTAAATGTGTGATGCAGGGATCAAGACAATTTCTTTTATATTGGTGAGTCCAAATCCCAGCCCTGCTAGGCAGCCATTGCTGGGAACCTGAGCCTGGCCCTTAACCCTGCAACTGCTGTAAAATTAATCAAATGGGTTGGAGGGGTAGAGGGCCAATGTACCAAATGCTATGAATGTCTTATAAAACATAATAGAGTGATAGAAAACCCCAGAAAGAAGCAGTCTGCCTCCAATTAAAAAGCCAATTGAGATATGTCCCCTTAGCCTTGCCTGGATAATGGACTCAACTGGCCTTAAAAGCCCCTCTTGGCTTGCTATTGGTGCCCCAGACATCAGTTTTCCCTCTCGTTGTCAAGCCGCATATGTATTCCTGCTGTCTGTGATGCCAGCGCCAGAACTTGACTCACTTCTACTGCTTCTCGCCCTACGCATCCGACTGAGTCATGCCCTACTTTCTCTTGGAGCTGTCTGCACTTGTGACTCACTTTCAGCTCTTGTGGATAGTCCCACATAGAAACCCTAAAGTGTTTAAGTCCAAGTATCACCCTGATTTCAGAGGATAATCTCACCTGAAGCAGCTGCTGGAATCATAGGGCATGTCGCAGGACACTTATTCCCAATCTGTGAACAGTGTGAACCACTGGTTAAACTGCTGAGCTTGCACCTCTGCATTTAACCCATTCACATCCAGTGAAACATACACAAGTGAACACTAGAGCAGGGCAGTGAACACACTTGACCAGAGTCCCAAACCAAGGGCGACTGGGAAGCAGTTGGGGGAGTTAGATGCCTTGCTCAAGGGCACCTCAGTCGTATATTTCGCTGTGAGGGAATCGAACCCAGGGCCTTCCAGTCACAAGACCGGTAGGGTTGCCCATTATTGTTATCACGATGCCCCTGAGCCATCTAAGGTGAAATGACATTTTGAACTAATGGATACTCCAATGTCTTTGTGGTCTCCAGCATAGACCACATGCATAGTGTAAAATGACTCCTTGGCTTGAATGGCACTAAATAACTTGTGGTTAGTCCCAGTAAAAACCACACCTACAATCACTAACCATAATCTTCTGGTCAGGTCCAAACAAACTGTTTTAGTTTTTTATTTATGTGGCTATGTGCGGATTTTGTCCTAGCTAATGATTAGCGATCGGCTGTGCTATTTCTCAAATTAGATGCCTAAAAGGTGCTTCATTTAGCCCCACCCCCCACCAAATCAGAGTCAATTAGTACTAAGGACACGTGATGGTATTGACTGTGATGACGGTGACCATCTTGGCTTCCTGGATGCAATCACATGAGACTTTTTTTAAAAACTTTTCTCTGTGTATACACCATGGACAAATATGAAGGTTCAGAGAAACCTGCTGAACTTTTGGTTGATGTCCTTGACCACAGTTTGATATATCGATATCCTGGACGTACCTGTGAGTCTGTGAACATTCAGCTTTACGTTTCAGCCACTCAAAGCTTGTGAATCCGCTTTTTCTTAGAGCTCTACAGTGGAGTCTTAATGTGGAGTTGAATGAACTGATTGAGAGAGTGATCGGTATTCCTGAGTGAAAGTTTGGACGAGAAAGGAAACACTGAAACTGTTTCTCCTTTCAAAGCTGGCTTATCTGCATTCAGCTGTAGAAAGTCAAAGCATACCGTATTCACGTATAGATTTTGTTCTCTGGCGAAGACTCAGCAGCTGCTCCCCTGCCTCCTTACATAAGCTGAATGGCCGGATTGTTAGTAAGCGACCTAGAGGAATGTTTGACTTTGATAAACAGCAAAGCCTGCAGTTGTAGGTAACAGGGACAGAACCGAGAACTTTCAGCAATATCCTCGATCTACGCAGAAGACAAGCCATACTGCATGGATTACTCTAGGTTAAGTTAAGGTGTGGTACTGCTTAGAAGTATCAGTGGTCTGTGGAGGTACCTCATCAAACTGGGATCGGTTCTTTAACGAATAAGGAGCCTGACTCCTAATATTTCATTGTTTAGTTGAACATTTATTTAACATGTCCTAGGGTTAATTTTGTGGCCATATAACAAAACAATAATGGTTTAGCTAACTGGACATGTGTGTGTGTGTGTGTTGGGGGGGGTTATCCAAACGCCCCCCTCAGATTAAATGGCGGCGACGCCTATAGTAGTGCCCACAGATGTCCAAAGCTCAAAGGTTTAGAAGGTGTGGTGGAGAAGTTACAGAAACTTCTGTACCATATGACTAATAATATCATCATAAATAATCATAAAACGGAAATCGAAATCGATTATGGCGTATACGTGGGCAGGAAATGAAGAATAACAGGTTGAATGTTGATTTACAATTTATGAATCTCAGTGGGTGGTGATTTTTGTGGGATGAGATTTGTAATCAAGATTGTCTTTAAAGGTAAAGGCATGTGTGTTGGCTGTCTAATCACTGGTGCACCAACATCTGTAATGGTCACACGATGATAAACTTGGATTAAATTGGACTGAATGGAAAAGATACCAACATTCCAGGATGAAATTCAGTGTCTCACTTTGCTTCATTGTTACCATTTACATTTACGGCATTGAGCAGACGCTCATATCCAGAGCGACTTACAAGGTAATTGGTATTACAGGTGGGATAATGTAGTGTTAGGAGTCTTACCCAAGGACCCTTATTAGCATAGCACTGGCTGCCCAGACCAGGAATTGAACCTGGGTCTCTCACATGGGAGCTGAGGATGTTACTACTGTACCACACCAACCATGCTAACAAATGTTACACTCGAGTTCAGTTTTAGTCCAGTATTCATTCTGTCCTGTTGGTTTGTTACCTTACTGTGTTCACCTGTCCTGTGTTAGTCGTTGATTAATTAATGCCAGTGTATTGCTGCACCTTCTAAACAACTTAGGCATGTTGTATAGATGTCCCTAATCCTCATCATATGCACTTATGGAGCAGCTTTGGGGTTGTTAATTCAATTCAATTCAACGTAATTACATTTTATTTGTATTGCGCATTTAACAATTGGACGTTGTCCCAAAGCAGCTTTACAGAAATAATGAAAAGGTGCATCCCTGATGAGAAGCCGGTGGCGACAGTGGCAAGGAAAAACTCCCTGAGATGACAAAAGGAAGAAACCTTGAGAGGAACCAGACTCATAAGAGAACCCATCCTCATTTGGGTGACACAGACATCTGGGTGACACAGATGTTTCTACATCTCTCCATTATGGTGTTTTGTAGACTGTTCATGTCCATGGTGGGTCAGATGAGACTGCAGGAAGATAAGGGTGGGGGTGGGGGTGGGGGGTCCAGAGTGGATCAGGCAGGGTTTGGGGAGCAGGAGGAATCAGAATTTGGGGTTGCTGGTTGGTATCTCCTGGTGCCTCAGCCATAGCAGGTATAGCTCATCAGAAATCAGAACTCGGGGTTAATGTTAGCAGTTGTCTTATCATGCGTTTAGTCACCTTGTTTTCTTGTCTCCTCATTTATTGCTGTGAATCTCGCATTTGTTTTGACTCCGACTACGGGTTATCCTTCCACATTTAGTGCTAAATTGCAAGAAAACACTAGCAGATTGGTAAACTTCAGGCAATCAGGTGGAGCGAGTAGGCGTAGTGTAATCAAAGTTACATGTTGTCACAGAAGAAAATCCCCAAGCCATGTATTAAACTGAACAAGAAAACATTCCCCCATTCATCTATCCATATCCACCGTATGGCGATGTCTTTAACATTATCCTTTGGCTAGTTATACAATCAAACAGTACATGAAATGTTGACACATCAATTGCTAAAAGCCACAAAGTTGCTTCATTTAGAGATCAGGGGCTTATATGCAAAACACCCAAGTTGTTTTAAATATAATAACTGATACATTTGGTCAGGGCGTGTTGGATAATCAGTGCTAGAGGTAGGTGTATAGTGTCTGTACTTTGTCCTAATGTCTGAAGTAGAAATGTCTGACTCTCAGCACTTATTAAAGCAAAATTTAAGCTCTTATGAAGAGGCACAAAAAAGATTACGGCACAAATAATGCTCGCCACTGTCTCTCTGTCCTATCACCGAGCGATTTGGCTGTCTGCTCTGGATTAAGCGTGGCATCTTTATCCTCATAAACTCACCACAGAAGAGACCGAGCGGTCAATGGTACACGGATTATTGGATGCTGATTCATACTGATGAATGTGGGCAATCAGTTCTAGCAGCCGAGTCTGTACACGGCTTCTTGTCTGTTCTGTAATAAGGTCATCAATAGAAATCTGGACAGTGAATAGATGGGGGAAAAAACCCCACCATCATGCTGTTTAAAAGGCTTTTGTTTGCTGTACTGCAGCTATTTCAGGAAAGAGCGATGAATTGATTTAAAATGATTATGGTTAAGGAACCAGCCCTGTGCTCCACCAAATGCTCCCCCAGGCATTGTGAATAGGGTTGCCTACCAGTCTGGGCAAGTGTGCTTACTGCCCCTTAGTGTGTGAACGGATGGGTAAAATTCTGCGGTCAAATTCCTTTGTGTGCAAGTACAGTGGTCAATGAGTGCTTTATGTCACTTCACTTTACCCTTCATTTCTTGTCCGTGACCACTATAAGGACTTGTTCATGGCCCTCACTGAACTTTACAAAGCAAGTTCATCATTCTTACTTTCTTGTACTTTAAGTGTTTTGGAGCTTTTGTTTTCCCTCCCTACATTTAAAAAAAAAAAAAAAGGTCACAAATGCTAGTTACAAAAACTTCCCGTCCAAACAGACAGGCCTGGGAAAAGATGAAAAACATGTAATGACTGCTTATAAGCCTCTAAATATAACTATATAAATAAATAAGAATGCAAACATGGCACAGGAATGGCACTGCACGCTGTTACCAAATGTCAACCGTTTCATTAGCGGCAGCGTTTTTTTTGAATAATACTGATCGAGAGTGTTGTTAATGAAAAGGAAGTTGTTTTGTGACCTGAGTGGACGTTGCACTTTTGTGCAATTAATGTCAAAACGGGGCATAACAAAGAAGGAGAGCTCATTAAGAAGTCTGCAGGATGGCGAAAGTTTGGAGACTAAAGATAGTTGCCAAATGCCGTTTGTTGCACAAAATGGCTAATGAGTGAGCTACATGCTCACAGAACAGAAAAACGGCAGCTTGTGACTGTTGAGTTTCACGGGACAGGAGGACTGACAGAAGACCTGAAGACAAGCTTATAGTGCACACACTAAAAATAAAAATATTTTTGTAAATAAAATATTGTGAATTAAAT